>JAHWXV010252320.1:0-13852 GCA_024586415.1 Phrixothrix hirtus | reverse complement strand
AGCACCGAGTCCAGGTTTCCCGCCAGCGACACTGGGAGCGGAACTTGCACCGACCAACCACGACATCGCGTTCGATGGTTATCTCGACCATCTTTTTTTTATAGGTAACTACTCCCCACTCCCTAGCCTCCGCGGCACTAGAGCCGGCCGGACATTTTTCTTTTGCTTTCGCCGCTGAGCGTGACCCTGCTAGTAAGGCCGTTTACGCTCATCTATCTAATTTTAGGCGTGGCACAGTTTAATTTATAAGTTACTAGTTGAATTACATCCCCTCGGATATAATTTCTGTCAGGTACTAGGTACTAAATTAGAAAAATGCTTGAAGTGTCGAAATAAAAGGATCGACGAATTAGATGAAGCCTGTAGATTGTATGCCATAGCGCATAGAGGCAGCAATAACTTAGCCATTGTCATCAAGCGGATAAAATATTGCAAGAAAAGACGTAACGACGTGTTAAGCCAAAAAACGCTTCTATTTGTAAAAAGCTCCCTGTATTATCTGTTGCTGGAATTATGAAGATAAAGCAAAAGACAGGTATGGAGTTTAAAAAGTTTAAAAAGTGTAAGAAATTAAGTAGATAAATGAAAAAGTCAAGGAAAATAGAACCCATAAACGAATCAAATTTAAACCTAAAATTCTTAAAAATATTGAATTGGCATTTCGCAGAAAGAAAAATAGAAATGTTAGTGACAAAGGGATTTCCAGTTTAATAAAAACGATTCCAAACATTGCTCGAGCTCTTATTAAAGAATCAGGCGGAAGACAAAAGATACAAGTACCATCTGTTGTATTATTACCTAAATCCAGTGTAATAATTCCGCTAATACAAGGTGACACAGAATGACGGGAATTTTTAAACAATACACAAAAACCAAGAGTGATGGAAGAAAATCATTTTATTTATAGTAGTTGAAACATTAAAACTTTCCATTTAAGAAACTGTCGAAATGCGTAGTAGCAGCCGTGAGCAGGTGGCAGAACTGCGGGACAGTGACTGTGAGCTAGTAAATACTCCGCCATTTCAGTAAGCATTGATCAGTGGAACGGGCAATAGCGTGTGTTAGCCACAAAAATGTTTTATAAAAACGGTGATAATTTGAAAGTTGCGCAGAGTGAGTTCCGATGTTTTTACAACTTAGGACGTCATGATGTCGTTCTGTCAAAACACGCGATAAAATGTTGGATTAATAATTTTGAAGAGACTGGATCTGCTTTAAAGAAGCAACCAACAGGATGACCAAAAAGTACTAGTACTGCACAGAACATTGATGTTGTACGCGAGTCTGTCTTACGGAGCCCGCGGCGTTCTATCCGTAAGCAAGCAGCTACGGTTCAAATGTCCCGGGAGAGTGTTCGTAGAATTCTTCATTTAGAGTTAAAGGTTCATCCATGTAAGCTGCAGATAGTGCAACTACTGAAGGAAAATGATTACCAGTTACGATTACAATTCTGTCAACAGATGATAACAAAAATAAACAATAACGATGAATTTCTCAGCAAGTTGCGGATGTCATATGAGACGCATTTTCATCTCACAGGTTACGTTAATAAACGGAACTACCGATACTGGGCAGACACAAATCCTAAAGAAGTTCATGAGCGCCCTTTATACACTAACAAGGTAACAGTATGGTGTGCTGTTCCATTACATGGGATCATTGGACCTTATTTTTTTGAAAATGAGCGGGGTATCACAGTAACTATCAATGTGGATCTTTACGTGGCGATGTTACAATCTTTCGTTACACCTGAATTGAACAATTTCCCACTCGTTCAAGAAACCTGGTTTTAACAGGATAGTGCGACATCACACATTGCACGGCAAGCAATGAATGCTGTGCAAGTATTGTTCGGTAACCGTGTGATATCAAGATTCGGTAACGTTTCCTGACCGCCTAGATCGCCAGATTTGTCCGTTTGTGACTATTTTTTGTGAGGCTATCTCAAAAGTAAAGTATTCACGGCTTGACCAAGAACTTTGGATGAGTTAAAGCACAGAATTCGGGATGAAATTCACGATATCCCAGTTAAGATGTTGCAGCGGTCAATGAAGAATCTCAACCGCAGATTTCAAGAGAACGCCATCTTTAATGACGTAATTTATTAAAAAACGATAAATTCCATTAATGTTTCTTAAATGGCAAGTTTTAATGTTTTAATTCTATAAATAAAATGATTTTCTTCAATCGCTCTTGGTTTTTGTGTATTGTTTAAAAATCCCGTTATTCTGTACCACCATATACCTTTATTTGTCGGACTTTATACACTAGGAGCGTTAAACAGCGGCACAGCTAGAATTTCTAAAGCCATAAATGACTCAAAGAATGAAAAAATCTTCAAGATGAATCCGGTAGACATAATATAGTGACGAAAGCAACTGCTTGAGGAAAGAAAAGGTCCGGTCTATATTTAAAACCATATAAGACGGGAGCTGCATAGTACTTGAAACCTTATAATTCAGCTTTAAAAATCTGGCAAGTTTCCTCTGAGAGAACTAACTGACGCAGACTTTAGAAAATTTTCAAAGAAACATATTTCAAACTTTGGAAATGTTTTTATGCGGGATAATTTACCGACTACAAAACCTAGAATTAAAGAGAGCGGATTTGTTAATTTAGAACAACAATCCGAGGTAAGTAGTCATTGAGTAGCGTATCGTAATCATGGAAATAACGTGTATTATTGTGATAGTCTTGATGATTTAAGGCCACCTAAGGAAATCAATGCTTTTTTCGGACTGACGAATCAAAACTTAAACTACTAAAGTCACTTAATAAAAATTCAATTATTTCAATTCCCTTCCCACTTCCTACCTTGAAGCAAACTAAAAACGATATTTGGCCCATAAAGATGTCAACTGAATTACAAAAACCGCGATGGATTCTGGTAGGTTTTCAAAAGAATCTAAAGCCTAATAAGAATGAAGACGCTTCTAAATGTCAACATCTTAACATTATAAATATGGCTCCACATTTAAATTCTGAAAAATACCTGTATGAACACATGCGTTTGAACTTTAGCGAAAAAAAATATTCACAAACCTATTTCAATTATATGAATTTCCAAACTTGCTATTAACTATAAGGCAATCGTCAATCCTGCATTTAACTCTTCACAATTTGAACAGTGCCCTATCTTTGTAATTGACTGTTCCAAGCAAAATGAAACTTTGGATAATTCAGCTTTGAAGAAGATTCAACAGCTTACTGTTTAATAATCCACGACAGAATTTTGTAGTACAGTCCCCTGTCGAACAAAATAAACGAAATTAAAGCTTTGTAATCAAATATTAAGTTGTTTTCAATTATTGGTTCAAATTAAATATCTGTTCAAAAGACTAGCTACTAGTTATACATTTACTCAGTGGCATAAGAATTGCAACACCAAAAAGGGGTTGGAATTTCCGGATGAAATTTGGTGAGAATATTCACCTATGTTATAGTAATAAATGAATCAAAATTTGGAAAGAAAATCTTTTTTACTTAAACAAAATTTTATAATAATTGGTAATAATGTGTGGTGCAGCCTCTTTAATTTACACATTCATTTACACCTCGAGGCATTGATTCAATAAGGTGGTTTATCTCGTCTTCGGGTATTTCCTCGCATGAAAATTGCACCTCATGTCTCAAGGCCTCCAAAGTCAAAGGAGGACACTGAAAGTTCGCAACCTCTACTCATTATTTCCCATACATGCTCAATGGGAGCGCAAAAGATGACTGCGCCTGCTCAAAGAAGTTCAAGGAAAACCTTGCTACATGTGGACGTGCATTATCTTGCTGGACTAATGGATATTCGAGCTCTTATAAATATAGCAGAAGATGTGTACCAACCACCTCCGCAATATACCGTCGTGATGTCATATTGCCTCGAATGAATACCAAGGGAAACCTACTGCCATAAGTAATCGCACCCCAAACCATAACATCCACAGTGCGGTGTAGGTGCCTCTCAACTGTAAATCGAAGATTTCATCGTTCGCCCCATCTTCTTCTGACTCTCATACGACCGTCGTGCATTCCTAAATAAAATCTAGATTCGTCACTAAATATAACACGACGCCATTCAAAACCAGTGATATCGTTCATTGCGCCATTCTAACCGTTGCTGACAATGTTCTACAGTCAAATGAAGCACAAATTTCGGGCGGTACGATGTTAGTATAACAATTCGGATTCGGCGATAAACTATTCTAAGGGTTACAAGGCGACTTTCTTTACCAAATCATTGGTCAACAACTGCTCAAATAGAGGAAAATCATTCTCTAAATCCCATTTGTCTTAAGCAACGATCTTGACTCTCATCCGTTCTTCTTGAAGGCCCGGTTCCCCTTGTACGATATTCCTGGCCATCTTCAAACCATACACGACACACTCACATTACAGTACACCGATTTTGATTTACAAGGTTAGCAATTTCCCCAAATGAAAAACCAGATTCGCGCAAACCAATAATTCGACCTCTGTCAAATTCGCTTGATTGATGGTAATATCCTCGTTGTCGTACTCTCGGCATGATCAAACAAACAAAATACGTTAACAAAAGAACACCAACCAAAATTATGTTAATTAACAATGATTAAGAAAAACAAGTCGTACGAAAAACACAGACCGAAGAAGTTGGAAAAAAATTATAACAACTGTGAAATGTGAGGTTATCACATTACCACTTCACTTCAAAAGTTGATCAATTATTACTTAATGTCAGCCTAACAGATCTACCAACTTTGATTACGAAATTACTACTCCTTCTTGGTGTTGCAATTTCTATGTCACTGAGTATATATCTGTAAATGTCAGAATACAATATCATATCAAATTATTCAAATGTAACTGTGTGTGTCAGTATTTAAGTTCAAACAATAATACTTTAAATTACTACAACTGTTTCGGTTACTGTGTGAAAACGGTCACCTGTTTACCTATTTACCTGTTGCTAAAGCTTGAAATGAAAGTTATCAAGCAAAAGCAGCCTACCGATTTTGAATTTAGATATGGAGGATGCAGATGTTAAAAGGAAACGGTTCAAGAAACATGGTAAACTGCTAAGTAACACGATTAGAAATTTAATAGTAGGACCGAGCAATACTAGGAAAACGAAACTAGACATTGTTTACTGCTTAATGAGAACTATCTAAAATTTGAAAATGTATACATATTGTCAAAGTCTCTAGGTCAACCGAAATATCAGTTTCGAGGGCAATAGTTAGAAAGAAAAGGAGCTGGATAAAAATATGTAAACAAAATGGGTACCCAGGGTATTTTAAACAAAGTTAATCCTAAAACTAACAAAATAACATACAAAGGTAATGTGTTATAAATGGTTAATCTAAATAATTGAAATTAGAAACGTAAAACGCTTCGCTAAAGTAATTTTAATGCAACCACACCGCCAACACTTCAAGTCCGTAATTCATTTATTTCTGTGCTATTTATATGAAACAGGCGATAACGTCCTTTACCTAAGCTTATGTTAATTTATACAAGCAAAACTAGGTCAGTGGTGACAGCACAAAATTCGGTGGATGGGGACGATTTGCACAGGTAATTCTTCCTTGCCGGGATCGAAATAATCGAAGAAGGAACAAAGAAAATATAAATCACTTACAGGTGAACGATCGCTCTAAATTCGGAAAGCGCTTCAACCTCTTACGTTTAGGACTGTTAACCCCCACGGGTGGAATGATGCATATACGAAGCTGGCCGTGATTTTATTAAAGGATATATCCCAACTAATTGGAGTTTCTGCTTACGGGTAGAAAATCAGGCAGGTACTTGATTTCTTTAACAAAGTCCCAAAGTATTTTCCTAAAAAAATAAGAAGACACCCCTGAACAAAGCTTAATTCTTATCACTACATAACACCAACGTAACTCTATTGCTACTCCATTGCTACTCTCGCATTCCCGGATACTTTTCTCACGGGGCCGTGCGTCTCTCCCACTCTAATTCGAACCAGCTTCGACAATCAGACGCCTAGCAAAATCTTAATACACGATGAGTTGTAACCGAGTTAATTATTCCTTAAGCTTTAAATGGTATCATGCCCGTTAATTTCTTGTGTGCATACTTTTACAGTTTGTAACTACAGTTCTTATAACCTTGTCTGATCTTGACGCGTGATCGAATGTGCGTTTCTACAATTTCTAGAATATTTAACCTAATACTGCAACAGTTTTAACTAAAATTACTTTGTTACATTTTAAAAATAAAATACGAGATGTATTCAAATAAGTTTTAAATTTAGTCTAATTTAGCTTCATTCTATATTAAATAGGATTGAATTTTTAATTAATTTATTGAATTCTATTTAAACAACAATTATCACAATCATTAACGTGCATGGTACTAAATATTGCCTAAAATATTGAATATATTCCAACAAACAACAAGAGCTGTCATTTTTTGTAACTGAAACAATCAAGCAGAGAATTAGCGATATGAAGAAGGAATATCAAGAAAGTTATCAACATTTTGAACGCTCAATGATGATGTTGGTATATTCTACAAATGTTGATGTGAAAAAGGGTTTAGGGGACAAGTTGGGCGTCTTTCAAGAGGAAATACGGAGTGCTGTTAACACCGATATGGAAATGAAACTTAGAAATGCAGAAACGGTTTTCTAGAGACGGATAAAATATAAGAAGAATCTGTTGCATGCTGATATAACAAAATCCATTGAATATAACATTGAGAAATGACGGTATTACAAACAGTCAACATTACACAGACGGAAATATTAGGAAACTAACGTTAGCATTACAAGGCAAGCTTACCGCAAGTATAAAATAATGTATAAACAGCTAATTTTAAACAAGTTACATAAACCTGTTAGAAATAACTTTTCCAGAAGACGTACAATTATTAAAAAATTTGATGATTTGTGGCAGGCTGATCTGGCTGAATTCTTACCCTATATAAAGGGAAATAAGGCTTACATATTGGTGACAATTGCTTGCTTTTCGATATTTGCATGGGCAGGACCGCTAAAATCCAAAGGCGGCGAAGAGGTGACAAACGCAATAAAATTTATTCTGGAAAATGAAAGTGCCAGAAAAATACACCTCAAACCTAAGACTGATGAAGGCTAAGAATTCTATAATAAAAAGTTTTCCTAGTTAATGGATACATACAACATAGATCATTATTCAACGTCTTACAGCATTGTTAAAGCTTTAATGGCGGAACGTTTGTTACGAACATCAAAGGGAGCCCATAAATGACTTTATATTATACCTGAAATTGTTAGATAATATAATAACCGAAAATATCGTACCATTAATCTTAAACCTGTAGAAGTTACCCAGAAAACGAATGTTGATTATGTTTACGTAAATTTAGAGGCTTTTAATACAAATTACTGCTATGAGGTAGGCAATATTCTAAGAATTACATGCGATCATTTAAATATTAGTTCCCAATGGCCTATGAAATTTTTCCGTAGAGCCCAAATCTGTAATAACTGCGTTTAATGGTAGTATAGTCCATCTATTCCGGGTTTTATTTATAATAAAAGATTTAACACTTAATATTGACTGAATTGACACAAGTCGAGTTTTAATAATTTTATATACTTAATAATTAATAAATAGTTGAAGACTTTGAGGTAGTGCAAGACTCAGTGGTTAGTTGAATAATCTTATTCACGTTTTCTTTACTCCTTGAGGAATACTGTGTATTCCCATTTTAAAACTGTTTGGTATGTATTATTTATAATTGAACAAGCATTCAGCTTTACAATTATGGTATAACTGTATAGTCAAGTGTTTTAAAGATCACATCATTTACGAAATCTACCTTTACAACCTACTTACTTAATCTTTTAAACATTCCTGGTTAATTATAATTATTTGCGCATTAATTATTATAAACTTATTTGATAAATATCTTAAATTGGTATAAGTTTTATTTATATTAATTTATATGAACATTATTTTTACTAAACGTAAATTACGCAAAATTTTAATGAAATTTATATATGGTTTTAGATTTGTAACTATTTTAACAACATTTTTATTATACACAATACAAGCGAGTGTAAATATTGGTAATATTAAGATATGTATCGAAAACAATTTAAGGCCGTGTTAAATGATTTGGTAAAAGTGAATCTTATCCTGTTAAAGTCTAAATTATTTTTAATTTTTTGGCAAAAAGATTTAAATTTGAATTAAATTAAATTCATAACAACAATTTATTTGAAATGTAACGAAAACGTCACGACCGTCTTTAAAGGGTTAAAAAATACTTTTAAATATACACATATTAAAAATCGTATCTAAGCCTGTTTTTATTTTAAAGGAATTATAAACTTGTAGAATTAACCACTAGCAATTTTAAGGAAGAAAATAAAACTTTTTAATTTAAACGGCAATTAACGTAGCGAGTATATTTTATAATTATAATCTACAGATGATTATTCATTAATGGTGCCCTGCAATCGTATGCGTTCGTTCGGCTTCGTCAATAGCCAAAATTGTATAGCCGACCATCCATTTCTTATTCAATACAGTAGTCCAGCTTAAAAAGCAGGACCGGGCTGAAAACTTCAATTGCAAGTATTTCGAAAACTATGCAATTTAGGTACATAGCTTATAAGCGTGTTTTGTCTCGCCTATTAAAATGTATCTGCTATTAAATTAATGCGTTTATATCGCAGACACCCTGTATTAAATTGTATATAATACAAAATGTGGTTTCAATTGACGCGGATTTTATCCTCTAATTTAGCTCTAATTAAAGCTTTAATGAAGAAATTTCATCATCTACTTCAATTAGATGCACGAAAGCGTTGTATTTGTAGATATGATCAAACTTTTTAAGAAAATCATCACATACACATGATTTCCTTTTGTCTTTATTATTCTCAATTTCAGAATTAATTAAAAATAGTGACGTTAAAGTAAGACACCCTAAACGTTTTACGCCGGCCATTTTGCAAGTCAAATACCTAAATCTGATTTATATTATTTTCTTGTGAAGACACTTTAAGTTATTTTAAAGTTTTGTCCTGAATTAGATGCATTTAACTGAAACACAAGTGTCTGAATGATTAGCTGTCAATTTAAAAACTAATACACGCCTATTAAGTCATCTTACAATCTCTTCCTTTGTTCGTTATCTTACAGTTCCTTACTTTGTTCATTGAACATCTGAACTGACCACCTGCGTTCTCAAATGGAGAGGTTTCGGCAGGTCGGTTGATTCTTATTTCTCTGTACTTGCGCAACTATTTATTTGATTTCAATATTAAACATTACGATGCTAAAATAAAAGATATGTTTCAGATAAAGTTATTGAATTACAAATGATTTTATTCTATCTTTAACTAAATATAAGAATGAAAAATTAAGTGTTCTAAATAATTAAATGGGGTGTACGGTATATGCTTTAAATGCCTATACTCGACATAAATAAGTATGAAAAATATATTATGTACATACATACAATTAACAAGCGACTTGATTTTTGTAGTTAAGTTTCAATTTCTTAAAGACTACAATAACCAGCATTTTAGATAGATTTGTTCATTTTCCTACTATTTCTACAGTGTTACTTTAAAAGCGCTTCTAGGATTTAAAACGAAAAATGGAATTTACTTTAACTAGAATAAAAATGGTGAATTATTGATATTATCGCTATCAATTATAACAAAATATCCCCCAAACAGCATGTTGGTGTTGTATTTAAGTAAATAAGTTTATGATTTACATGTAATAATGCTACTTTTGTCTATTTAACGGTGTAAATGGAATGTTTCAAAACCTCAAAGTGTACTGATCTTTAACTATTTGATTATGAATTAATGAAATTTACAAAAACGGAAAAGGCACAAATTTTGTAAAATTTTCCTTGGACGGGATTTGAACCCAGGAATTTTTGGATAGATACTCCAACGTACTAACTATTACACTACCAAGGACCATATACCAGCCTGTTAAAAATTTTTCTATAAATGTGCCACTTTTGAAGTAACGATGTTTATACTAACTTGCCAAGATTTGGAGAGCCGACAATACCGTCGGATTCACACGTAGTCGATATATTACAAATATATATATATGGCAATGCTCGTCTTTCATTTTACCTAACTCTATTTTATTAGCTAACTAAATAGCATACGGATTATCGTTAGCATAGTTAGATGGATCAAATCTATTTACATTCTAGCTGATATAAAAGAGATCTGTGTCTGAGTAACATAACGAAGCTTTCTCTAAATCGAATGCTTTTAATATACAATTGTGATGAAAATCCCAAATGAGAGCTTTAGATAAATCTAGAATTGACGCTCCTATTTAAAAAGGACAATTGAAGAGTACCTAGTTTCTGTTTAGTGCGATTGCTACCGAATTTTCATCAAAAATTGTATAATTACGAAATTTAGGTAATGAAATATAACAAACTGCTTCATATCTCCCATTCCAGTTTGTTACCAATTTCACGTCATTCTATTTAGGTAGATTCCATTGTTTTTCCGTATACTGAGTTTATCATCAGTTTACAATAATTTTGTTCAAAGATGTTAGTTTCAGCTGCTCTTAAAGCTGTATTGAAATCGATATATCTCTTAAGCTAGGCTTATTGTTCAAATTTTATTACTCTATGTATTTTAATTAACTTTACATCAGCTTCCAGAACTTGTTTCAAATTAGAAGTAATTAAAAGTAATTTTGTATGGTTTCCCATCTGTGGTGATAGATGTGATCGCAACAATACGAAAAGTCATTGTGTAATAATTGTAATTGTTTCGGGTCTTGCAAGTCTAATTCAAACATGTAACCTATATTGCTATTATTCGGAATATCCCTTTTGTTTATGCTAGCAATTTCATCTTGGGCAAGCCACTTAGAGCCTTCAATGGGTACAATTTCATATATGTTATTGATATCAAAATAACCTAAAAACTTGGTAGGTTTTTCAGGATCAAAATCTTTCATCTAGCTATTGTTTTCTTCACTGTATCTCTTTACACATTCACGAATACCACCTCTAATTGCTTTTTCAAAAAGTAATATTTGCATCATTTAATAAATCCAGTTTAACTTTGCTATACTTTAGAGCTGCATCCCAAGAAAAAGACGGCATAGTTAAGTGCCATGAAGAATCTAAACCATAACAAATATAAGAATAATCAATAAAATTTTAAAAAACAGAGACTATGATCATTACATCGTATTTCAAATAAAGCAAACAGTATTCAGTTAAATTTGTTATTTTAAATTCCTGAAATACATGACAGGCATGTTGATTATCATTCTTGGATGTATTCATGTTTTAAGATACTATAAAACTCGTCTCTAGGCGGTAGAATTGTTTTATTAGATTTGAACTATTTGAATTAGACAATTGAACTTGATTGCCACTGTGTAAGTTTGCTGTAGCAAATTCATGTCTTAAAATCGAAAACTTGTCATATGTTAAATAATAAGACGCTTTCTCTAAACTGCTATTTAAAAACAGAAATGAATCTATAAATCTAAATTTAATATTGGTAGCATTTTGCACCCATTTTGTGAAAGACGTCTAATTCTCCTTTGCTTTAAGTCCAATAAGTATATTACCAGGAATGTATTTAGCGATATCTGTGATTAATAAATGACTATCCTAACCCGATAAATTGTGGAATTCATAATTCAAATTATAGGACTTGTTCGGTGGACCTCTATATTCTGCCGTAAAATGACAATGATCCCTCACTCTTTCTTCTTCATGCTTGAAAACTTCTTGATAAATATGACAAACTGGTGCTAAATAAAATTCTGTTTGCTGTTTTAATGTGAAAAATTTCATTGATATGGCTTAATCGAAATAGGGTACCAGAAATTATAACTAGTTCCTCAGCAAACCACTCTGAATCATCTGCACCATTATGAAATTTAAGGAATTGAACATTAAATAATAAACAAACAGGATAGTTATTTTAATGTTTTTCATATAATATTGAAAATTTTTAGAATTCAGCTAGGAGACAAAAGGTAGTTGAAAGAGGACGGACTGAAACGTTTCCGCCAATTCAAGACGTCAATTTCGGAGCATTTTCATCCAGTCCCCTGCATTTATACTCTTGTGTTCAAATTAGGTGAATGTTTCAAGTTAATGCTTCAAATATTGTTTTCGCGTTAAGTGTTAAAACTCAATCCGTTTCATTGCAAGTGGTTTATATAAAATTGAAGATTCAAATTTTTAATATTAAATACAACTCTCTAGTTTCAATAATAACTTAAATCTAACATCCTATTTAAAAACATCGTGTTTACAAAAACATGAACATTTTCCGCAAACAAGCATGTTTTTTAAATAAATGTTGGATGGGTTTCTTTCTAGTTCTGAAGATAAAGCTTAAAAATTTCAAAGTTCTCTTTTACAAGTCTAAATTATTTTATTCCTAAAAATTCAATATAAAGCTTAAATTTTTTTTTAGTTTAAGTCTCCTTTACGGCTCTAAATTATTTTAAAATATCGCTAAAATTATTTTGTGTTCAAAGTTCTCTTTACGACTTAATTTACATTTAAAAATACTGTTAAAATTATTTTGAATTCAGAGTTCTGTTTACGGTTCGAAATACATATTACAGTAAAATTAAATATTTCACGTTTGAATACGTCATCTAAACCATAAAATTGGAAAGTTCTCTTTTACTAATCTAAATTATTAAAAATACTGTTAAAGATATCCCAACAAAACTATTTTCTTTTCAAACATTTAATATAAAGCCTAAAATTTAAAAATTCTCTTTTACTAATCTAAATTATTTATAATACTGTTAAAAACATTTCCAACAAAATTATTTTATTTTCAAACACCTATTGTGAAACTTAAAATTTCAAAGCTCTCTTTTACTAGTTTAAATTATTTAAAAATGTTGTTAAACATGTTTCTAGCGAAAGTAATTTTTATGTTCAAACATTTAATATAAAGCTTAAAACTTTTAAAGTTTTCTTTTACTATTCTAAACTAAAATATCTGCAACGAAAGAGATTACCGCAATAACTATAAACACTTATTATGGTTATTACAGTAACTTGAAATATAGCGACTATTTTACAAACAAACATGTATTTTAAAATAAATCTTAGATTTAACTCCAAATTCTAGTTTTCAATACCTACTTGAAATAAAAAATTTTCAAAATTCTCTTTACTAAAATTTCCAGTTCTTACTAATTTAAATCATTTCATTACAGTAATTACTATATACATGCTAATTATTATATTGCAGTACAATACTAATTATTATAATTACACCATTTTACTAAATATGTTCATTACTGTGTAACAGCCACTACAACTTTTCTTTTTCTAACCTCGTTTTTCTTACATTTAATTGTTAGCGTGCCATCTTATAGTGTGCTCTATTAAGTCAATTGTCGACGCGCCATTTTGTAACTTCAATGCTATCATGGCATAAAAACAAGACTCACTTGCTATTACATAAGTAGAGGGAGATGGGGAGTTCTGGAACAGCAACTTGGTCGAGGTAGAATTCCAAGGTCATAGGTCACGGATTTTTTAAATCTGGGTCATAGGTCAAGGACTTTTTTTAAACTGGGTCACAGGTCAAGGGCTTTCCAGATATGTGGAATCGCTCAAGGCCATCTAAATCCAAGTCGCTGACCCTCAATTCGATCAAGGATGCAGGTCAAGGTCGTTCGAATATTGAAGAAATCTTCAAGATCAAAGAAAAATTTACTGTAAAATAAGCAGAATTCCGTTTACGCATTTCTATATATGTTTAAGTAAGTGTTGCTAGCAAAGAGTAGGTAGAATTAACAAATAAACCATAGTAATGGATTACACACGACTTTCGCTAATATATAACCGCTATACCCCCACCACTCTCCCCACCAAA
>JAHWXV010252287.1:0-10713 GCA_024586415.1 Phrixothrix hirtus | reverse complement strand
AAATATATATATATATATATATATATATATATATATATATATATATTATGTTTATACGAATAACGAGATCGAGAAGTCGAATATTACAACGTCGTCAACAGACAAACGGTTCTTTTCAGAACCAAAATATATTAACGCAGGAAAATAACAAATATAAACATACATAAATAGAAATGCAGGGGCGTAGTCAGAGGGGTCGAGGAATTCAGAAGATACCCTAAATTTGGAGGGGTCCATATGTGGGAAGATTTCAAAATCATCTCCAAATATTTGAATGGGGTCAAACTGAAGGTCCATTCGGAAGGATCACATCAAAATAGGATGTTAAACATTTAACTAAGGACTTAAACAGAAGGATTAAAGTAAGAGGTAACCCAAAGGTTCAAACCAAGGGGTCAAATTTGAGGGTGGGTCACCAAGGCTAAAAGGCCAAAAGTACAGTTACGTCCACATAAAGGTAAAAGATGTATAACTATGTTTTAATAAAATATTTTCATAGTGGTTAGTAGAATATTTGGAAGAAATAAATTATGGTTTTTGTAATGTAGACGGAAGTATTTTTAAAGAATTATGCCATGTTTAGGCAGGGTTGCTTATATGTTGGAATGGAGAAGTAATGGATTGTGAACCTTGAACTCCTGTAAATGTTCTATTAACACGCAGTGGCTAACCGAATTTCTCACATAAGTTAAATCTACTTACTAAATTAACCGTAGCGCTTCCAAGAGACGAATTTTTCCTAATAAAATGATTAATTATTAGTAATTTTGAGTTTTCTCTTCTTTATTAAAAACAGTGTTGTATTTTATTACTTAAAAAAAACATTAATTTTATACGAACCTAAAAGGTAAATCATTTTAGAAATGTAGACCTACCATAAATATACGTGGCTACGCATCTGAAATATAAACATTTGTTGTTAGTGTATTGTGTATATAAATATTTAAATCAATAAGTATATATATAAATAACCTAATCTTAGTGAATATAAATAATTATTTTTTAACAATTAACTAGTTTCGTTACAATATGTATCAGATAGTTGAGTTTTACCAGAAAAGCACATTCAAGTGACAAAATAACCATCGATACCATTAGCTACCAAGACTACTTAGTTAGCATAACTACTAAGTTATGCTAACTATAATTAAGACAAATTCTTAGAAAGTTATAGGTTTGTAAAAGGTACGTGGTAGAATTTGCCTTTATAAAGATTGCTTAACTTTAAAGGATGAAGGAAATACTTCAATAATATCGGTAAAATACTGAAAAATTAATTTTAGTTAATTATTTGATAAAAATTTAAAAAATAATTGATTATAGATGCTCAAAGTTAAATAGTATTGTGAAAAACTAACATCATACAATATTTAAGCTGCAGCCTTTGAAATAATTTGAAAGTTAAAGCTAATTCTGACAAAGTGCATAGATACTATTTACAGTTTTTTAATTTTTTTTAAACACTTAACCCAAATTAAGTTGGTAGTATTTTACAAATACTACAAAATATTGTCTCCGTGTCTTTAAAGTTAGGTAATCTATATCACAATATCTATTTTATATAAATAAATGGCATTGGATTTAGATTAAGTTTGACTTCAGTTTTACTCATACTTCATACTTTATTTTAACCGCAATTTATTAATTCAGGAGTGGTTAAAATGAGATTGGTGCAATCGGCCCCCAACGTCCCCTTATGAGAAATTCAATAAATTGTAATACAAATCAATACGTCTTCATAAAGCACGTATCACAGGTAAACAGATTGCCTTGCAGAATGAAACTTGATACAAAACTATACGATAAAATTGATAAAATCTGAGCTAAAATTCAAAATCTATAAAAAGTCCAGTCAAGCCACCCTCATTCACATACGACAAAACTTGGTTTTGTAGTTAAAATAATATCAGTAGAACATGGGCACCTCTAATTGCTTTTAATTGCATTTTAATCGCTTTTTAATTAGACTTCGGCATTCCGATGTATATATGGGTTGTTCCGAAATTAGTACTTTCTTAATATACAGGGCGTTCCTAAATAAGTATTTTCATAATATACAGGGAGTTCGGAATTCGAATTTATGAAATATGCAGGATGCTTCAGAATAAGATGTAAATAAAAATCACGGATCGAATCAAAATTTCGGAAAATAAAGATAGTAGATCGAATTCAAGTGACGGATTGAAAACAATGGTAGCGAATAAAGATGTCGGATCGGATCAAAGTGGCGGGATTTCGTCGGTGATCTTGGAATTGTAGTGCGAAATATAGTGATTTTGGGTGGGAAATCATAGTTCGTTTGCCCGCCATCCTGAACTTTGATTGGCTATCTTGGAACTATATTGGGAAATAAGGGGACTTTTAGCGCAGAATCTAGGGAATTTACCCCGATTTTTGGCGGGAATATTTGAATTTGGGGGATATCTAGTTATTTCGGCGACAATCTTTGATTTTATACGAACTTTTTAAGTCGTGGTGATGACTTGCAAATTTGTGGACGATGATTTATAAATATACTGGCGAAACGCTGTGTTAATATATGTGTGTTAATATATGAACATACTGTATATTGGTGTTTGAAGGGAGTCACCTTGTATATTATGTTGTTTACAAGCTACTCATAGCCTGAGGTGAATGCGTACATGACTTGTACAAGTGACATTCACTTTAGTTTTCATGGAATTTTCGAAATATAGAAACGTCACAACCTTCTAGAACAAAGAAGATTCCAAATGTATTATTCAATAAGGACAGCGCCAATAGCCTTCCGCATTCCAAAACGTTACGCCCTTCTTGCATTCAAACTACGTGACGTCATTGTCCGAGATAGCGCTGGTTAATCATGTGCCGTCTTATAACCAAATGCGTTTAGGAATGTAAGACAGAGAGCGACTTATATATCTTTTCTACCCGTTAAACATTATATAATGGTGAACACCAATGTAAGCCATCTATTGAGAGACGGCGGAACCAAAGTTGTACACCTTTCATATATTTCGAGAATCCCAGGAAAACTAAGGTGAAAGACACATCAGGCTATGAGTAGTTTGTGAACAACATAATATACAAGGTGAGTCTCTTCAAAAACCAATATACGGGATGTTCATATATTAACATCAATATGCACAAAGTTTCGTTCGTATATATCTAATCCATCGTCATGACTTAAAAGTCCTTAGAAAATAAAAGATAGACACCGAAATGACTAGATTTCCCTAAGTTCAAACATCGTCTCAAAAAATCCAAAATAGCGGACACAAATGCAAGATGGCCGCAAAAATAGAAGAAGGCGGATAAATATAGCTAGATTTCCCAGCAAAAGTCCCCTGATTTCACACTAGAATTCCAAGATAGCCTAATAAATTTCGTCATTTTGATTCGATCCGTCAGTGAAATATGTTTTGTTTTAGAAAAAATCCCTTGGTAAAAATATCAACTACTCCGTCGTTTGTTTCTCTCATTAGATCGTCGATTATGATCAAACAAGGTTTAGATCCGTCAAAATTTTTCAAGCTACGCAGGCCTTGATAAAATTCGATGTGCTCTCCCAATGTTTTGTACAAAGATTGCCACTCGTCACAGTGTCACACAATTCTATGGAATTTAGCATCGCAAACTCTATTTATATTTTCCAAAATCTTGGTTACAAAGTAAGATTTGCCGCAAGCCGTTGGTCCTTCCATAAGAGCCGTGAAGGGATGATGGAACTGGCACTCCATATCTCGCAAAAGACAGATATGCAATGAAGCAATCTTAGTTCCACAGCTATATTTAATAAGGCCTTCTCAGATTTTTAAGGAGTCTACTTGGAGCCTAAATACACATTTATCTGTAAGAAAAAAGAGGAGATGATATCACTAAAACAGCCAAGTAAAAATATAAATATTTTTATTTACAGTTTATTTCATTACGCGGAATAAATGTCTGTCATCGTTAGCTAGTTCTGCATCTATTTCGTTAGTTACAAGATCGTTAAACTTATACACCAATTAGCACATGAGCAAGTCTAGTTTAAAGTCTTTATTTAGCTTTTAGTACACTATTTGGTTCTCCTCTTCGCCGTCCTTAATGTCTTGTATGGTTATTTCATCCACGACCGTATTTATAAAGTCTTTGTAGCTGTGCTTGCACTTGCTTGAACGCTGCACTTTATGCAATAGCAACACCCGCACGTTCGGTACTTTTCTTAACGTTGATGGCATTACCCATAGTCCAAAAGCATCACCCTCTTTCGTAGTGAACTTTAGAATGTTATTATTTAAGATTTTCGGCAGCTTCTACAGAAACTCGTAAAAAGCTTGCATCGTTGAAACGGATCTATTCAGAGGCATGGCCATTTCCTGTAGCAACAACTTACAGTTATAGTGGCTTTGAACACTGCTCTTAATGCAAGCACTGGATGATCCCATGTAACATCATAGGAGAGCAGGACCTCCTGTTAGAAGATACGTAAATCTTAGTTGGTTGTTTTACAAGCAGGCGATGAATTTATGGCATGCAGTTTAGCCCTCTGTAAATTTAATAAAAATGCATCAATATAAAACTAATTCCTTAAAATATTTTTAGCGGCATACCTGGTCTACATTTTCCTTGTAGGCCTACTTCGAAACTTTAATTACTGCAGTCATCTCCATGAACTGCACTTGCTGTTACACTTTCTTTACTAGTAGAATGCGTACGTAGAACTGGCCCCTTATATTGAGGTTCACCATTATATAATGTTTAACGGGTAGAAAATATATATACGTCGCTCTCTGTCTTACATTCTCAAACGCATTTGGTTAGCCATCGTCATCTTGGACAATGACGTCACTCAGTTTAAATATGTGACGTTGTGGAATGCGGAAAGTTATTTTTTGCAATCTTATTTGTTCTAGAAGGTTGTAATGTTTCTATATTTTGGAAACTCCACGAAAACAAAAGTAAAAGGTACCTGCAGAAATAATGTAGGCATTCCCATCAGGCTATGAGTAGTTTATAAACAATGTAATATACAAGGTGACTCCCTTCAAACACAAATATACAGGATGCCCATATATCAACATCAATATACACAACGTTTCGTGCGAATATATATAAATCATCTTCGTGGACCAATATACACAACGCTTCGTCCACAGATTAATAAGTTATTATCAGAAATACACATAAAATAACTTCAATATACATAAAGCTTCGTCCACAGATTTGCAATTCATCATCACGACTTAAAAACTCTCTAGCAAATCAAAGATGGTCGCCGAAATAACTAGATTTCCCCCAAATTCAAATATTCCCGCCAAAAATCCGGGGAAATTCCCTAGATTCTCCGCTAAAAGTCCCCAGATTTTCAACTAGAATTCCAAGATGATTGACTAAAATCCAAGATAGAGGGCAAACGAACTAGATTTTCCCACCAAAAGTACCTACATTTCGCACTACAATTCATTTATTTTTGCCATTTTAATTCGATCTGCCATCTTTATTTAAATCCGCCATTTTTATTTTCCCCCATTTTGGTCCGATCCGCCCTATTTATTTTCCATCGTTTTGATTCGATCCGCCATTTTTATTTACATCTTATTCTGAAACATCTTGTATATTTCATAAATCCAAATTCGGAACGCCCAGTATATTATGAAAATACTTATTTCGGAACGTCCTTTATATTTAGAAAATACTTATTTCTGAACACCTTGCATATACATCGAATTGGAGAGGTGTCATTAAAAAGCGATTAAAATGCAATTAAAAAGCAACTAGAGGTGTCCATATCCTACCAACATCCAATCAATCAGGAACACGTTCGATGATGCAATAAGTTATGATCAATACGATTAAATATCTTTAGCGTTTCCTAAACAAAAATACTTTTTTCGATTTTAGACGTCTGTTCAATGTCGAATACCATAAATTACCAAATAGAATTCGCCAGGAGCTTATTTATCGTTTGGGTTACTGTCAGGCAGAGGGAGGACTGCAATTTGAAAATTTGTTATAATTATTTACAATATTGTTTATTTAATAATTAAAAGAAATTGTTAATGCTTTTTGTTCAAATTATTGGTTTCAACATTTTACGTAAATTTCTAACTTTAAATGCTCGTATCTCTCAAGTTAACAAGTTTAGATCATACAAATGATACATTTTTGAATATGCCATTTTAAGTGGAACCCAGAAATGGTAAAACATATAGGGTATTCTATTTAATAAATATGATGATGACGTCTTTACTGGAAGAGTAACGACGTTAAAATTATATTAAATACAAGAAAATATATGAAATTAAAAAGAAAACTGACGTGTCCGCGGAATTTCTTTAGACAGATTTAGTTTGGAAAATAATGAATTAGAAAAAATAATCTTATCAATTAAAGAGGAAGGATAACTATTTTAAATCAGAATAATTCCAATAATCAAATTAATTCTGTTTGCTCACAAACCATTTATAAGACCATATCGTATATTCTTGGTCTTAGTAATCACATCAAGAATCTTTTCAAAGATAATAATACTATTAGGAAAGTTTATACTTCTAGTTTACCTATAAACTCGTATAAGTTTCTCTGTAGTATTAAAGATTTAACTCCCCATTTGTTTTTTAGCAGTTTAGTTTATCAGATTAAATTTAATACCTGTGATACTTTTTACCTAGGTCAAACTAAATGACGAGTTAAAGATCGTCTTGCTCAACATAAGTCGAAGTTTGCTAAAAATCTTCAAAGTTGTGCTTTAGCAATTCATTTTAATAAGACCAGATATAATATTGACCTTGATCTCGTTGATATTATATATTTATGGGAAATAATTGCAACAGGGGATTATTTCTTGAAACTATTAAATTTTCCAGTAAATGTATGAATAACAAAACTGACAGTTCACTTATCAGTTGTATTTATTCTAACCTTTTCAAATTTGTTAATATCAAGCAATAATGTATGCAGTTTCAACTTCCTAAAATGTTACGTTTTCTTGGTTGTATATCTTTCAATTTATATATTTTCACAAAACTTTACATACATATTTATTTTAATATTTCTACAACTATAGTTGTGAGTAATTTTAATACTTTCAAGTTGTCGATAATTTTGTTCTATTTTTTGTATTTGTTTTAATTGTCTTAAACCCTAGTTACCGTTGTATAGCAATTCCGTTTATTTATTTGTGTATCGTTTTGATTTTAAAATTTATTTCATGTTATCCATTTTATATATGTCAAATTAATTCCTTTATATGTAAGTATTTGAATATTGTAAAACATTTCATTTTAATTATTAAAGATCATGGGCTCTGATGAAGACATAGACTTAATACCGAAACGCCAGTAAAGAAACAGTTCCTTTAATTGAGATTCCCGCTCCTTAGTTTTAAATATTGCCCAAATTCTGGATTTTATTTTCCAGTAAAGTATAAATTAAATAATTAATAAAAGTAGAAAATATCTTACAAACACATTATATATTCTTGAATCATTTCTGTTTAAATTTTAGATAAGATAAATCGTACTAGAGTGGAAAAAGATCAAATTTTGGCAAGTTTTCAGCTTTTAATGGACAATATAAACATATATTATTCAAAAAGCAAGTTAACCTTTATCAACCAACTTTTGAACTGTCTGATTTAAATGTTATTGAATTTAAAGTATGTCGTAGAAATTAATAATCAAGAAATATATGTAATTAGCAAATACTCAAATATACAGTTGTAATCAGTAATAGTTTTGGATCATATAAATAAATTAATATTTTATTTGCTAGTCAAATCAGAGTTAGCTTCATTTTTGTTGTACCGGTTTATATTATTGCAACAGTTTAATCACTTCTTATACAGACGATAATGGAATTAGGTGACCTTCATGTGTTTCTCCGCGTTCAAAATAGTTCAAGTTTAATACTAGTTATTGGGACTAGCTTTTTTAGCATTTTACCACATATAGACATTAAGATTGGTTCTAAAAACCACTGTTTCCAAACATAAATTAACCGTTGAAAGCAATTTAATTTACAAATTAAATCGAAAGGTTATGTTTGTATATTATCTGAAATGGTAGCCAAATGACAGTTAAAACATGTATATGACTCAATTCTCAAAATTTTGTCGCCTTCTGATAAACATATGATAAACGTTTCTATTAAGAGTTATCTTCAAAACACATGGAAATTAAATTTCTTCTCTGTCTGTCTTGCTGATATGGCATTCATTATTCGACTCCCTTTACTGGATACAGTTAACTATGAGGTAGAGCTCTTCTTTTCTGATTTTAACTGTAAGTTTAAATACCTAATAAATATTGTATATTTAGCAAAATTAAAATTTTCATGGCTTCGCGAATATTCGGTTGTGATGTTCCCTAAATAACTATGATATCAGGTTGCATATTCACAATACACTAGGTCTATGCATAAATCACCTTCAGCTTAGCTAGTCAAAATAAATAAACTCGAGCAGTATCATGACGTTTGGGCAGTATCCACAAGAAACCTTTGGGCATCACTTTACATCAGTCTGCTCTCAACTCCGTTCAATGTTTCATGAGTATCCGTCGATTGAATGAATGAAGTTAACGATTTTCCCGCGAATCATGGAGTGCGCTCCGTCATTTGTATTCTCCAAAAAGAAGAAGTCAATGCCGTTGAGTTTCCCCGTCGATTTTGCCGTGCTTATGGGAATGGAGTTATGAGCAAGGTCACTGTGAGAAAAACTTCCGTGTATATCCTAAAAATGCATACAATGAAAGGGCTAAAGTGTGACACGCAAATTATGACGCATAAATGTGTTGACGAAATCGTGTTTGGAAGACGTTGGTTCACAACTTTCCTACAAACAAAATGTTTCTGACCATGCCCCTTACAATCTGGTCTTGAGGCCGAGTAACTATCATCTCGTCCCTAGCTCTTCCCCGCGAGACCGATGTGGAGCCCATAGACGAGATCAGAGACTGTACTGTACTGTATTGTATTTAACAAATTAGTTCTATCCACTATTGTGTTTTTTTAAGAGCCAATCGGAGGTTGATTATGAGCCGTTAAAAAAATTTGGCACCAGTTTGAAGCATATACATACCGTTGGCTAATATGATACCGATCCTTAATAAATTTCTGTCAGATAGTTGATAGAAGGTCATATCCTAACAATGATACATCACTTTCAGATATCAAGAAAAAAAGGAAACAATTTCAAACATTAAGAAATAAAAGTAACAAACTACTCGGGCAGCGAAATGGTACAGCGGTTAAGATTTCGCGAATTTAAATTTAATAAAATAATTGGCTATAACTACATGGAAATACGTTAAATAAGCAGATTTGAATAAGCATTTCAAGCTAAAAAGTTTATGAAATGCAAATTTAGTGAACTATAGCATTTTCAATTCGAAAGCATACTTCATACAAGACCAAGCAATAGAAATGTTCTCAGATAGTACAATTTTGGCACAAGTTGAGATACTCTACTGACAGTTTTTTTGATGAACGTATCTTTGCAAGGTCCGAAAACTTGCATCCGATCGGGCATCTCAGAGAATTAAGTCCAAAACGTCAGGGGCCTAGGGTAAGAAAACCCACTACTATTCTACCAAAGTTAGTAAATAATTAAAAAATTTGTCAAATGGAACATGAAGTAATAAAAACATAATGACATGCTAACACCTGAAATAACAATTGATGGTTTGGCAGGGTCAGATTAGTTTATAATTAGTGTACAAACTTCCGTTGGTGTACAATTTTGAAGCCTTTAGTCATTTAATGAGACATTCTCATCAACATCAGGAAGATACAACATAGTCTATTTATGATCAATTTGAAGAGATATGTCGAATATTTTTGTAGCGTAAAACAAATATGTGATGTTTCCTATTTAATTAACAGAAACTATAAATGACAGTAATAGAATATTTAATATTTGAATGAAGCAAACATCAAGGTATTCGTTGCCTGAGGATGAAAATTATGGCATTCATTTCATCCGAATTGGACCACGCCTACTTTGTAAACGCCCCTTCTCATTTCATTATACATATTGTAAGAATTTATAATTCCATTTAAATTTTAAAGATATTGACTTGACTCTAATAAAGATAATTCCTTTATCGTTGTTTGTTGTGGTATAACATAATTATTGAATTCCACAAGTTAGTATTTGTATGTATTAGAATTTGTATGTAAGTTGTTTTTATGAACAAATTTAGTTCTTAATAGGAATAGGTTATTTAAAAATTTCAAGCACTAAATAGAGTTTACTTTCATCTAAAATTAATTCATATATTGTGGTATTTTCTTAATCGGTGATGTGTAGATATCACGATAGAAAAGCTATCCGTATAGATACAATGGAATATATGTTATATTACCAGCTCATTGTAAATGTCAGGAGAGATTATGACTTAAACTAGAATTGCCAAAAAAAAACCTAATATCACGGTGTATACTTGACAGCATTGTTAAATATTAAGAACTCTTACAAATCGTCGAAAAACCAGTACAAAAAGGTGTTCGAAAATAAAGGTTTCTTTTTCGTTAGAGGTAGAGGTAAATCTCACAATTTAATAATAAAACAGGTTTTGAATTTTACTGCAATATTGGAATGGAGGGGCCTTTTCGTTTTATCCATTCATTTTCTTAAAACTCTGGAAAATATAAAAACGAAGAAAAGCGGACCATTGGTTTATAAATGCGTAAAATTTTGAAATATTAAGTACAACATGTCAAGGTGTTAGTATACATTTATTATCCACT
>JAHWXV010252259.1:0-15163 GCA_024586415.1 Phrixothrix hirtus | reverse complement strand
GGGGGGGCTGTTCCAGAGTCCCCCATCTTACACTACTCACTACATAAAGCGGCTAGCGGACTTTCTGTACCTGTAGGGGTATGATAAGATATGTGTTACACTAGGAGGACTCTCGGTTAGATGATAATCGAACAATCAATTATACAGCCCCTATTTAGTCCGAATGGAGATTCTATACCATCCAATGATTTCATCCATGGTATCTGCACCTCACATACATTTATGGTATTGTTCGATTATAAGTGGCTGCAATTCTTGAATGTTCTTTTTGTCCTTTTAGAACCAAGCTACTGGAGTCCGCCTAAAATCTCATGAGTGATGAGAAAGCACGCTGCGATTCATAAATCAACGATTAGTATGCACGGACTGACGTAGAACGTCGATGCAACTGATGCCACTCATTTATAAGTTTTTTATTTCTTTAATGAAAAATTTAGAAATTTGAAACATGTACGGAAACTGCAGTGATAAGACCAAAATTTCATTTTTGCGTCTCCACTCAAGAGATTTTGCGTATCAGTTATTTGGCAAGACTTTTTTAGCAATGTCATATGGTAAGAGTTCCTGATATGTCGTACGTATATCGAAATACTAACAAAAGCTATATCCTATATCAACATAGATCTATATATTTTACAGGGTGTCCGCGAAATAAAGCAGATTACTTCAAAAGCTGGTACACTTTAATGTGTGCGAAAAAAAAACGTTTATAAACTATGTGCCTAAATTACATAGTCTTCAAAATATCTTCAATTGAAGTTCTTAGCCCAGTCATGCTTTTTAAGTTGGACTACTGTATTGAACAAGAAATGGCTGTTCGGCTAGACAGATTTGGCCACTGACCGAAGCCGAACGAACGTATCGATTTTTCATTGATAAATAATCATCCGTCGATTATAATTATAAAAGATAACCGATACGTTAACTACCATTTAAATTAAAAAGTTTTATATTCTTCTTTAAAATTGCTACTGGTCTATTAATTCTACAAGTATGTAGTTCCTTTAAAATAAAAGCAATGTTAGATACGATTTTTAATATGTATACATTTAAAAACATTTTTTTGACCTTTTCAAGATGGCCGTGACGTTACATTTCAAATAAGTTGTTGTTATGAACTAAATTTATTACAAATTTAAATGTTTTTGCCAAAATATTAAAAATAATTTAGGCGTTAACATGATAACTTCCACCTTTACAAAATCAATTTAACACGGCGTTAAATGGTTTTTCATTAATATCTTGATATTATTAATTTTTGCACTCGCTTATTTTGTGTATAATTGAAATTTTGTGGAAAAAGTTAAAAATCTAAACGATAAATGAATTTCATTAAAACTTTGGGTAGTTTACATACAAAAACTCATTCCAATTTAAGAAATTTATTAAATAAATTTATAATAATT
Source organism: Phrixothrix hirtus (assembly GCA_024586415.1). NCBI lineage: Eukaryota > Metazoa > Arthropoda > Insecta > Coleoptera > Phengodidae > Phrixothrix > Phrixothrix hirtus. The sequence goes on along the minus strand of JAHWXV010252259.1, from coordinate 13,757 downwards.
AATGGCTAAATAATTATAATTAACCAGCAATAGTGTTTTACTAATACAACCAAACTTAGGTGATTGAAGAAATACGTTCAACTATTTTTTATTAAAACAGCTAGCGGCCTTGACTCAAAAAAGTACTCTAATAGTACAGGTAACATGAGACCGTGTCAACAAAAGCAGTCAAATTTATTTTTTTAAGTACGTTTCAGGGTGAAGAATATTACAAGTTCTGTATCAATCAAAGACTTTTACACGAAAATTTACGAAAACTTCTTTTACGTTAGATTTAATAATTCCAACAGCTTTATGTTCCTAAAAGGCTTGGGTGCACGTGTGTTAAATAATGCTTTTCATATCGCGGGCGCCCTGTATATACTTAATATGTGTTATTGTGAAGTTGATTACTAGTAACCAAATGTTTGTTTGTTTGTTTTAACTCGCACTGAATAACCTTTAACGTTTTATCTGCATTACTTCTACACATGAAGGAAATTTTACCATATACCACGCAATGAGCAGTAAGCACATTGAATATAGGTTCCTATTATCACGAACAATTTTCAATAAATAAATAATATACCAACCGCACTGTATTACAATGGAAGTGACCCAAAATTGGAACGCAACTCTATAATTTTGTTACAATTTATGAAGTTATTGTTGTTTTATTTTTCCTCACTAGAAAGCAGCAACTACTAGATTGTTTCTGTTTGAAATGCCATGGTCAATTTTTATTCTCTATCACTTGGTAACATCTTTGTAATTTCAGCTATAACCTTTTTCTAAAACTTTCCTAATGAAATTGAATGCATTATGCGGGGGTCGTTTTGGTTTAATCAATTCCAATTTAATCGCTGGTAAGAGCAACACTGTGTTCTATTCCTAATGGTGTTTAAAAATACATACTTCATTATGCACCAGACGTGGGGAAGCTGGAACAAAGCTGAATGATAGACTATTGAACAAGGTGGATATGCTTACTCGCTAAAACAATACAAGTGTAGAAACAACTAAACATGACAACTGCTTAGTGTAATGTAAACAAACTTAACCATAACTAGAATAAAAAATGCAAAACTTAATATACGCATTGATAGATCCACAATAGAAAGCCTTGCGAAAATCAAACATCTTGCATTATGACCATTATATATTCCAACATTGATCTGCGATCAGAGATATAGTCGGAATCAAAAAAGTTAAGTTTTATTCATGATGTGGTTTAACATACATTTCGTATTTCGTTGACTTTTGTATTAAGATTCACTTGAGAGGCTTTATTTTATTTAACATTTATCTAGACGATAACGCATGTTCAGTGCTATTTAGAGTTAATATTCTGGATGCATTGTTAAATAACAACGTAATTTGTTATTCTTGGCCTATTTGGCCTATTTCACATAGAGATGAGGTCTGTTCTATACTTATTCTTTTCGAATGCACTTTACATAGAAAGCTGTATACACAAGTACGCGAAGTTGCGATTAATCATACTTACCGTTATGTGGTTCTCACTATAGTACAAGACAGAATAGTTTCATGAGAATAAAGAAATCAGTTAAGTAACCTTTCTTCTTAGAATTAAAATTAAGATAGCATTTTACTAAATTTTATATATTCAGTTATTCTATACTGGGCAGAAATATGGATATTAGAAGTAAACCCCACGTATAGCTTGGAGTTTTCGAAAACTTGATCTTCCAAAGATTGTTAGAAATATCATTGGCCCCATAGATATCTAATTAATAAGCACTTAGACATGTGGAAATAGAATAGGAGTTATTTTTAACAATCAAACTAAGAAAACTCCTTGTTTGGCGTAAATGTATCGTAATGACAAGTATTACGTTCTGAAATTCACAATCAAGGTAAAACTGAAGTAACATGTGGTTTTCGTTCAAGACAAATTTTATGGGTGAAGAATACTTCTGGCTTGACTAGTTTGAGTATATGATCTTTAATTCCTGCTGCTCAAGACCGCAATCGTTATGTCGAAACTTTTATGAGCATTCATGAATGACGATGATACCAAAAGAATAAGATTGTCTTGTGTACTATTCACTTTCTTTACTAAATTATATTTAGTACTTCTGTGTAGATTTCTTAATACTTATTCTATCTAACTCGAATTTATTTTGTAATGTTCAGTTATTTTTGGTTTATTATTTTTTCTTGCCCTTGTTACACTTCCTTTATTTTTATGGAGAGATTCTATATTCATAGTATCAGTTTACATTATTTTGATAACGTTGTTACTTTGCTATAGATTTCTTGTAGTCCTTGAGATCTAGTTTTATAACTAAAAGCTATTAGTAAGTGTGGGACTAATTTATATATTCTTTAACCTAAGAAAACCAACAAGAACAACAACATAGTGAACCGCTCACCTTGTGATTACTAAATAAAGAATTTTCGCAATCATAAATTGGTAGACGCTTCGAAAGATAGTGGCTGCAACAATATCCTGACTTTGATCAGATAGACTTTATAAGGATATTATTTGAAATTTGTCGTATATATTAGTGGACTAAATAATTTAGAATACTGTAAAATCTATTTTGAAGAGAAAAAATAATTAACTAATAAAGAAGCCATTTATAACGAAACAAAGTGTTTGCCTTGCACTTGGCCAAGGATGTAATTGTTGTAATTTTAGATACTTGGTTTGTGTGGATTATTCTAATTGATTTAACTTATTCTTCCTTTAATTGGAATACTAGTAACCAATTTGACTTTCTGTCGTTTAATGGCAATGTACTTATGTCAACCAAAATAATATAAATTATAAATAAATACGTTATCAGCCGCCAGTAAAATTTTAACAAATCTTGTTATTAATATCTACTTAAGCTAAAACCAGCAACGATACGTCATTTTGATTCATTAAATACTTATCTACAACCACAACTGAATTCTAAATACAATTACATACAATTTTGCAGATTAATTTTATTACCTTACAATTCTTACAATGTCGTCCAATTTATTGAAATTCTTCATCCCAATTTGAGACTAAATTAACTCAAGAAAATCATTTCCTTCCTACATAGTGCTGCAGGTTGGTTTAATAAAAATATATAATTATTTTCATTGTAATTATGTTAAACATTATGTTTCTTAAATTTTATCCTCATAAAAATAATGAGCCTCCGTAAAATTAGTACATATAATAATAATGCTTGTTATAATATATGAATAATTCATCAATATTTTTTCTTTTTTGATATTTTGTAACTTTTAATAGTTATATTACTACTACAACTGATGTTTTCACTTTAAAATTATTACAATATTTTAAAATTTTTGCCTAAGAAGTGTTTGTAGCCCGAAATGTTCAATTAACAATTATTCATATATCATCAAAATAAGGAAAACGCAATATTAAAATATGAAATATTTTTTAGTCTTTTTAATATACCACTAGAATTTATGTCCTTTATTCCTGAATAAATCCAAAGATCATCATAGAGAAGCCAAAATCAAACAATCTTGTAATTTTCTGTATAATTCTTATTAGACGTGGCTGATGATACCTGTAGAAGTGTGTTTTAGATTATAGAGTAAGTCCTGTAGCTTTTTATTTTTTTAAGACTACACCTCATTAAAGAAACAACTTTATTTAGTTAACTAAACATAGGACTTAAATGGTAGGTTAATGCACGAGGCTGTTTCAAATGAAATTCGGATTGAGTTTGCAAAACTGTTTTATTGTGAAAAATTACAAGCAAATATATTATTTCTCTACGTTATTTCCTTGCCTTTCAATACACCTTTTCCACTTGTCGACCAATGCGTCAATTCCCGCTGAAAAAAACTGTTTGGCTGCTTGGGAAACCATTTATGCATCGCGATTTTTAGGCTTTCGTCGTCCGGGAAATGCAAACCACCTAAATCCATTTTTAATGCTCCAAAAATGTGGTAATCACTTGGCGCTGGATCTAGAAGGTATGGTGGATATTAAGTCGCTTTATAATCGAGATTTTTAATTATCTGTTGCATTATGTTCGCACTCTGTGAACGAGCGTTGTCCTGTTGAAGAAAAACACCTTTTTACAAAAGTCCACGGAGTTTCGTCCTCATTGTTGGTTTCAGGACGTCTTTCAACAGACTACAATAGAAACTGATATTCACTCTACTGCGCTAGTTAGGTAATCTCCAACAATGACGCCGTTTTTGTTCCGAAATACGGTCAACATCAGTTTTCCTGCGGACGGTGCGACTTTGAACTTTTCAGTTTCGGTGACGATGCATGGCGCCATTCTTTACTTGACTGTTTGCACTAGTGTTGATAGTAGTGTACCCAGCGTTCAACACCAGTCACTATTCTGTTCAGAAGAGCTTCCTCGTCTTTCTAGTATCGCTGAAGTAGAGTAACGCATGCTTGAAGGCGTTATTACTAAAGTTAGACAGTCAATTGCTTCGCAACCCATCATTCGCACACCTTATAAAATTTAAATTCTTGATTTGATATTACGTATCTTAGTTTAATGATATATCTTAATTTTTCTTGCTACAGTCCTCATTTTTATAAATATAAGATTTATAATTTACTTTGGCGTTACACCTTCGTAAACGTTATATTTGATATGGATACTATTCAGGCGTAATTTATTTCACTTACTTGGGTACGCCTTAGCTAACAGTGTATTTGTCGAAATTCACATTTAACGTGAAGGGATCTTTCTTGAAACTGTCACGATTGGTTAGTTTATCACCTTTTTCGACGATATAAGATGACTTTTTTTGCGTTACACCTTTGACGTTACACCTTTGTAAACGTTATATTTGATATGGATACTATTCAGCCGTAATATATTTCACTTACTTGGGTACGCCTTAGCTAACAGTGTATTTGTCGAAATTCACATTTAACGTCAAGGGATCTTTCTTGAAACTGTCACGATTGGTTAGTTTATCACCTTTTTCGGCAATATAAGATGACTTTTTTTGCGTTGTTCTGATATTTTACAACTATTTGGTTTCTCTTTCTGCTATTTAGTTGACCAATCAAAGGTCTCTAATTCAAACTATTATTTTGCGTATTTGGTAGTAGGAAACCATTAAAGACCCGTTCCATGATGTCGTCCAGTTTCGCAACCTCCCACTGGATTTTACTGCTTGGGTAACTTAAATAATTTTAGTTTATTTTTACATAATAGATTTTTATATCCAAATTCGCGATTTATAACGGTACACTTTTTCAACTTTGCTTAATTTTTACTTTAAAATCTGAGAAATTTTGCTTTAAACCTAGAAATACTGTTAGGCTATTTTTATTTACAACAGTTTTATAAATTTGAAATAGGCGTTAACTTATTTCAATTTTCTGATGTGAGAAGAGAGTAGCTTTTTATTGTTAACTAAGGGGATCTGACAATATGGTCATTAATTATTGACGGGTCACTTATTACCAGCAAATTTTATAGAAATTACAGCCATACTACTGCTCTTTACCAATATCGGCAAAGAAATGATCATCATCCAAAATATATAAATTTTATGTATGTGCGATAGATTTACTGTGATCAAATAGTTTCGTAGAAAATGTAGTGATTTTGATATAAAAAGTTTATTCACTCTATTCAGTTTAAATTCTCCAATAACTGGCGCGATAGATGTTAAAGTATGAATATAGTACGAAATTCAAGTAAATGTTCCTGTAACAATCAAATTTTGATATGATAAGGCAGAGTAACACCAATAGACGGAGATCCATTCCCTTCTAGCTCGTCGTTTTCTCCTTGAACCCATTATTTTCTGCTCTAAAGGATTTGTTCAACTTGTTTTATGGCAAATTTTCTGACGGATCCGAATCTTGAAGGCGCGTTGGACGCATTTAATGTTTTCTTTGTTAAACTTGCATTTTTTCAGAAACTGTAAGTTGATAACTGTGCAACATAGTTTTTAGTAGAACCCGTTGGAACTTTTGCAATTTTTAAGCCATTTAAACAATTTTTTTATAAAGTACACGCCATTTTATTCTGAGTACAACAGTTGAGTGCAATTTTTACTAAAAATAATAACTAATTGGTGATATACAAAAAACTAAAAGTAGTTGCATCGAGAACTTCATTTCGTATTGAAATTTTCGAGATGCGAGGAAGTTTTTTATTTGTAATACAATTATAATCGGGTTTACGCCGCTACAATCGCAAAACACAGTAGTCATTTTTTTTATTTGAGAGTTTGTTTTCTAAAATATGTAATTTTTTTGTATAACGAGTTAACGTTGGTGTTCGCATTTCGCTTTCGATTAGGTTGTTTGCTATCTGCTACCACGAGACATGTAACAATGATAAAAACCAAAAATCTTGTACTTGTTTTTATTTTAAAGGATATTTGCTGAACACATGTAACTAATTGTACAGAAAAAAATATTTTACACATTTACAATTAAATGAAAATCTTGAAGCGTTACATTTGCAATAAGCATTTTTCTCACAGAATGCTGGTTTTGGATATTTATCCATTAAAATAGGTGTTATAATATGGTTAGAAAATTTACATCTAAAGCCTGTAGGATCGGGAATTTTACAAAGCAGGTGATTGGCAATTTTATATATTTGTATCTGATATATGCCCCTTGAAACGTGAAATTGGCAAGCGGGTTCGGTGGGCGCAAACAATCTGAAATTATATAAAAACTAAGGTGCCTACCATATTTAAATAAATGGAACACAAATTAATTTACCTTACATCTCTCTTGTAAAATCATGTAATTTTACTTTCTTCGACCCTTTTTATTTAAAATTTTTCGGAAGCGCAATAAATAATGTGTATACCTCAGAACTAATGTAATTTTTAATCTCACGAGAGATTATTTCACTCACAGGCACTAGAGAAATAAACTTTCGCTCTTGGGATTAAAAGAGGTACTTTAGTTCCATGGCACATAATATACTATTAAATACCAAGTGCCTCTTTTAATCTCTCGTGGGATTAAAAAGCACTTTGGTCCTGAAGTATATATATTATTTTTTGCGCTTCCGAAAAATTTTAAATCAAAAGCGTCGAAGAATATAAAATTGCATGATTTTGCAATAGAGATATACGAGATCTGTCTCAAAGAAAACGGAACTGTTTTAAAATAGTAATTCTTGGTGACGCCATCTACTAACAAAAATATGCGTCGTTTAGGCAGATCTTTCAGTAAGGTTAGGTCAAAAGTATATGATATTTGCATCACTAGAAGCGGAGAAATTATACATAAAGTAACTGTGCATTTGATACTGGTCGAAAAATTAATTTTAACCAAAAGGAAATATCAAGTTTTGTTTTAAACTAGGTAAATGATTTACTGAAACGTTTAATTTGATGAAACAAGTGTATAGTGAGGATTGCTTATAAAGTACGAGAATGCAGGGCAGTATAGATTATGTAGGGACAACCGTACAGATATAAATGACGACGAACATCCTTGTGCAAAACAATCTGTAGTTACTGAAAGTAACATCGAACTCGTGCGTAAATGTATCATAAATGAACCGAAATATCCATTGCGATTCATGAAAATTGAACTAAATATTTTTAGATTCAATTTGTCGCAGTTTGAAACCGCGTTTGGGACTCAGAAGGGTTTGTGCACCGTTTGTACCACACAAGCTAACTGATAATCAAAAATTGCTTCCAATTAAGCATTGTAAATACTTGATTAAAGAGTCAAAAAGGAACGAAAACTTCAAGTATTCTATCGTAGCTGGCTATAAGATGCAGTATTTTTAATATGATCCAGAGACTAAGCCTCAAAACTCTGAATGGAAGCATCTAAGCGAAGATAAATCAAGAGAAAACCATTTGGAGAAGTAAAAACAATGTTGACTTGTTTTTATGATTCACGAGGCATACTGCAGAAAAGAGCTTATACCAACTATCCAAACAGTCATTGCTGTGTATTATCTTTGTGTTATGAAGCGTCTTTTGTCGTGAAAATGAAATCTGGCGTTTGTTACATGATAATTCACTATCTTATCCGTTCGACGTTTGTCGCTGATTTTTTAACTAAAAATGACATTTTAACCGTTAACCATTCACCATATTCACCTGATTTGGCCTCATGCGACTTCTACCTATTTTCCAAACTACATTTACCGAAGAAAGGACAGCGTTATACCGATATTGAATCCATTTAGAAGATGTCGACAGCCATCTTGAAGGTAATCTCTAAAGATTAACTTAAATATTCATTCTACATGTTAATTGACCGTGAAAAACGTTATATGGAAGCCCAATGAGACTACTTTACATAAAATAAATAAACTTTCGTTTTTTTTCAGAGTTCTGTTTTCTCTGAGATATACTCCGTAAGATAAATTAATTTGTGTTCTATTTATTTAAATATGGTAGGCATCTTGGTTTTCATATAATTTCAGATTTTTTCCATCCACCGAATCTGCTTGCCAATTTCGCGTTTTAAGGGGCTTATATTAGATACAAATATATAGAATTGCCAATAACCTACTTTGTAAAACTCCGGATTCTGCAATCTTTAGATGGCAATTTTCTAACCGTATTATAACGTCTATTTTAATGGATAAATATCCAAAACCATCATTCAGTGATAAAAATGTTTATTGTAAATGTAACGCTTCGAGATTTTCATTTAATTGTAAATATGTAAAAATTTTTTTTTGTGCAATTAGTTGTATGTGTTCAGCAAACTGCGTTAATATTCTTTAAAATAAAAACAGGTATGAGATTTTTGGTTTTTATCATTGTTACATGTCTCGTGGTAGCAAATATAGCAAACAAGCTAATCGAGAGCGCAATGAAAACACCAACTCGCCATTAAGAAAAATTTACATTTTTAGAAAAAAAATTTTCAAATAAAAAACTAACTACCGTGTTTTGCGATTCTAACCGCGTAAACACGAACATAATTCAATCACAAATAAAAAACTTCCTCGCATCTCGAAAATGTCAATACGAAATGAAATTCTCGATGCAACTATTGTTAGGTTTTTTATATCAATAATAAATTATTACTTTTAGTTAAAATTGAATTTAACTGTTGTACTCAGAATAAAATGGTATGTAATTTATAAGAAAATTCTTTAAATGGCTTAAAATTGCAAAAGTTACAACGGGCTAAACTGAAAATTATATTGCACAGTTATCAACTTACAATTTTTGAAAAAACGCAAATTTGACACAGAATGCACTAAATACGGCCAACGCGCCTTCAAGATACGGATCCGTCAGAAAATTTGCCATAAAAATAGTTGAACAAATCTTTTAGAGCAAAAAATGATGGGTTCAAGAAGAAAACGACGAGCTAGATGGAAATGGATCTCCGGCTACGAGGTATTTTATCCAGCTTATTATTCATTGTTTATGTTAAAAATTAACGTAAACACGAATTGGATATTCAAATCGAGCATAAAACAAATTTTGTTTCGTACTACATTTTATTGTGATTCCCTTATTACAAGTATGTTTCTTGTAGAATAACGCTGTTTAATAACGACGCCTGTGAGTAATAATTTTTGTTTATCGGTTATGGTCAAACACAAAATTGCAATTGTATAACTATTAGAATGCGGGAAAAATTCTCGCTACTTGTAGTCTACTGTAAAGCTGCATCTATGTAGAATTCTAAAATATAATATTTCGTAGATGTTTAAATTTTAGGGTCATACTTAGAAAAACATTAGATAATGAAAATTAAGTAAAAAATTTAAATATTTAAATATTCCTTGAGAAATTATTGTATTTTGTTAACATTCAAAGTCGATTACTAATTTAGCTGAATTATCTTACTTGCTTGCGGTTTCTGTGGCAACTTATTCTCATGAGAATTGTCATCGCTAGATACACGTTCCTAAATTTTACAAACGAAATAATTAGATTAACATATTTAGCAAAGGATTTAATCAATAAAGAAAACGTGGAGTAACGAAAGTCATTACAACAAACAATTTGATCAAGAGTAATCTTACTCTTAGCAACTACAAATATATATGAAATAAAGATTGGCACAATTGATTGCAACTCGGTGTTGTAAAAATAGAACCTTGATCGTCGACATTTAAACGCACATTAGCATTTTATTTCAATATAGGAATTAATACATATCTGAGTACCTCTCAGGCTTTACTAACGTATAATATAACTGCAAAAGGAATAAACTAGATTAAAATATTGTGCTTAATATTACGATGTGGAGCAAAGAGATTTGGTTTCAACGGTGACTTAAGAATTTTAATTAATATATGTAATACATGAACTTAGTGGAAAACCTATGTTATAAATTATTATAATGTAATTATATATGTTCTATTTTTCGTTGCTTAAGTTGGTTCCAAGTTATTATTTGATTCTTTTGAAAATACAAGAAATATCAACACCTAACTACATTTCAAAGCTTTAGTTTATTGCTACTAATAGTCAGGTGAAACTTTTAATCGTAAATTTGATAAAGCAAAAGATAAAATCAAAATGACAAAGATGCGCTTAATAACAATTTTTTATTTGATCTAGTTGCGCAGAAAACGCATTTGCATGTTATACAATATGCAAATATCGGGGATTCATATTTGCAGTAAATAAATTACCATGCTAAGCGCATATAACTTCAAAGTGCTAACTAATGTGTGATTGAATATATTTAAGCAATATTTCAACTTCTTGGATTAAATTGTAAAAGTATGTAAAACTCTAATGTAACTGAAAGCTGAAGAACTTGGAATTATTACTTTCAAAGCAATAATATCCAAGCTAGAGTCTTTAAATCTTTGTTGATAACTTTACTTATGTTTGCACTGGAAGTACACGTTATAATTTACGATTCTAATTCATCACTATCTTGGTTCTTTGGAGAATTTCCAACACCCCAGGCGTCCAGCATCACAATAGTTCAGAATCTGCTCCCGCCGTATATGCATATAAAACATCAAGTTCATGCAATTTGTAATACCGTCCGTATATTTTCATCTGGATCTGTTATTAGCACAAATACATCAGGTTGTTTGACAGATGCATATACAGTTTTACTTTCACACCATTAATTTTCTTTACGTCAACAGCAGCTTATCCTTTTTTAACTTAATTGTTTGAACAAAAATTAAAAAGTAAAAGAATAACAGCATGTTGGCAACAGTTATTATTTATAAGCGGGATAGAAACAAATCACTATCGTGGCTGTCTGAAAAATTACGTTTTAATTTTGCTTTATGGAGCATTAATCTGTCTAAAATGAAGAACAGCTCTAGTTTTTAATGTTTGCAATTTGTCTCATTATGGCAAAGATTAAAATTATATTTAACCAGGTTTTAATCTAATATGAAGCATTATATCATATTGAATTAAAAGTTTTCCGATTATTTACATACAATAAAAAGTTTTTAAGAATTTGTAGGTACTTTATTGCTTGTTTTTAATATTAATCTAAATCCGGAATAACAATTAAAGATACAGTATCATATCATTGTCAATGTAGTATTGAACTTTAATATATAGAATAGATTATTATAGCCGCAAATATTTATGACAAACTAAATATTAAAGAACTTGAGATAACAAATAATCTAGTTTGTTAGTAATTCACTACTTTGCTTTTTAAACATATGCATATAAAGTGTGTGGTCCAAGAATTGGCTCTGGTGAGATTATAGTTTTATATTTTGAGATACAAACAAATTGAAAGCGAACTGAGATGTAGAAGGTCTGGAGGCGTAATCCAGAAATATTTTAAACTAAAAATGATTTTCGACTCGCCTGTGGTAACACCTTACTATATTTTTTCAAATAGAATACCCAGTATAATTATACTTTTCCTTACTTGTCGTATGAATAGCTATTTATACTTCTAATTTCAACATTTTCTAGGATTTAGTTCTTCTGTAAACATAAAAAACGTAAAATGTCAATGGTTTGCATACATAATTTGAAAAGTGGATAGAACTAGCTATAATGCAGTTAGAGAATAGATTTTACGCAAACATGTTATATACGCCTTAAGGATAATTCAACATAGAGTGTGTATAAAAACGAATTCCAATATTGAATACTTTGACAAGCATTTTCTCAGTTTTTCAAAAAGAACATCTTGCATTTTATCCGCAATATTGTAGACAATTTTAAGCTCTTCAATATGGCCCTAACATTGTTATAGCTATTCCGAGTTGTTTGGTAAAAGTTAATAAAGAACATTTTCTTAACTTTGAAAACAAAAAAAATTAATGAAAATAGAAAAGCTACGGGGGAGGCCAATAAATTCACGGAATGGGGTGAGCGGGAGAGGGGATTACTGCCCCGTGCAATATCCATACAGCGACGTTTTATTAGTGTACATTAAGAGTTTCATTGTGCTTGTGTTATTAACCTCAGAGTTATTATTGATCAATCAACCAAAGGCGGATAAAAATATCGACAATGGAAAAAATCTAATTTCGTGCGGTTATAAAATGTCTAACAAAGCAAGAGGAATCACCTTAAATCATTTTGAATAAGATGCCGCTTGTTTACTGGTACTCTTATCCTAGTAAAACCTTGATTTATTGGTGAAATAACATTTTTGAACAAAACAGAGAGTTGATTGAAAACAATCCCCGACCGGATCGGCTGATTGAAGCCACATCCGCAGTCATTGTGAAAAAAGTCGAAAAACTTGTATCTGAAGATGCTAATTTAAGGAATATAGCTTGCAGAAATGGCTGGAGTATTCCTACAACCATTTTAAATATTCTTCATTCCCCATCTTGGCATGTCAAAGGTTAGTGAAAGATGGGTATCCAGAATGCTCACACCACCACCACTGAAAAAACAACATCGCGTTGAGTGTGCACGCGAGTTGCCGAGAGACAAAGATAAAATTTTGAGCTGAATTATTAGGGAAGCTGAAAGCTGAGTTCATAATTCTGAGCTAGAATCTAAGCAGAAATCTATGCAGTGGCCTGAAAAGGGCATACAACCCGCAATGGCAAGTGTTTTTTGGGATGCGAAGGGTACTCTGCTCATTCATTACAAAGATAAAAGTATTTCAATAACGTAGGCCTACTATTCTGATTTACTGAAGTAGTTAAGAGATGCCGTAAAGGTGAAAAGAGGGGGAAATTAACAATAGCCCAGACTTGGCACCCTTGAACCATTATTTGTTTTCCAACCTAAAAGAGGATCCTCATGGGGAGAAATTTACAGCGATAATGACGTCAAACTTGCAATTTCGGTTTATTTTGATGGAAAAGATAAAACATTACCTTATAATGGCATAAATAAGTTTATCAAAAGATCTAAGAAATGTATTAGTGTCAAGGGAGAATATAGTGAAGCGCAAAACTAACACAATGTACTTTTTCACACTCCTACCTCACCATTTTATGAATTTATTGACCGCCCTTCCTATTACTAAAATTTTAAAATGGGTAATGCAGTAAACTGCATATTTATAAAACAAGACAAGAATTTAAACAGATTTCAACAAAACACTATAACATTTTATAAATATTTATAGGTGCTTGAAAGTACAACCACTAACTTCTTACATTTATCCATTCTACATCTTCTGTCATACCAATGTATCATGAGTTACACTCTAAAATGATTATATTATATGTACTCTCGCATTTTCAGATGTTGTTGGACGTTCCCTATAAACTATATTTTTAATGCATCCTCAAAGAAAATATCCGTCACTTTAAAATCAGAGATCCCTACAGGCCAATGTTGGACTCTCGTAATTAACATTTATACCAATTACTCAGTGTTCACATTACATTACCTACATACATACATACATACATACATACATACATACATACATACATACATACATA
>JAHWXV010252216.1:0-12073 GCA_024586415.1 Phrixothrix hirtus | reverse complement strand
TTCGCAGTATAGGAGAACCACGCCTCGCTCCACTGTAGCTTTTCCGGCCGTTGCTAAAACACTGGTGTTTCTGCCACATGCATTATTGCAATTTCGTCTTATGACAAGTGTCCTCTGATATGTGCTAACCGTTTCTCTGAGAAAATTGCCAGAATTGACTAATAAGAGGACCTCCTTAGTGTGGTTAATAAGTTGAATGGATAACTGCTGAAACTATCATTTTTGAAACATATTTGAATAAATAACATCCTAAAACTTCAAATTAAATTTAAAGCTAATGCAAGAAAATCAGGCGTTTTCTCACACAGGACTTTTAATATATAAAAAACGTTCTCAAGGTCTTGTTTTATTTCCAAGACCGCTGAAGAAGTTCCGTTAGTGCTTTCACGAAGCGTGAAATTAGCACGAATGAATTTTGTTTTTACGAAAACGCGTGGTGTGGCAAATTTTTTTAATGAGGGACCGACAAGCACCAACGAAGCACTAACGATTAGCTGAAAAAATTTCGTTAGTGCCTTCAATGAAGCATGACGTTAGCACGCCATTTTGAATTGTCTTTTTTTCGAAAACGCTTCGTGTGGCAAATGTTTTTAATTAGGCATCAAGAAACACTAACGAAGACTAACGATTGGTTGAAAAGATTTCGTTAGTGCCTCTGGTAGGCGTGCTAACTTCACGGTATCACTCTAAACGTATAGTCATAAAATATGTTACTGTGTTCGAACAAATATAGTATCTAAAGAAATTTTTTAAAGAAACTAAAATAGTGTCACTCCAAAATGGTAATGGGATAAGCATTAAATAACTTTGATAAACTAGTGTGACTCTTATGAGTAAAACTGGTGGAGCCTCTTTTAAGTTTCCCAAGACAGTTAATTAATAAACAAAAATTTCGATATTAAATTGTGACGTGTAAAGATTGAAACAAAACATGGAATACGAACAAAACAAGTGATTCAAATGCTACCTAGCTGGTCTCAGTTCAGTCGAGAGTGCCCTTCCAACATAGTGGAAATGCAGTATGGGATATTAACGTGGCAACTTTGCGGTACTTGTTCTGGGTTTACGGTTACAATTGAAGATTAGCATATCTCTTACAATTAAGTGTGCAATAATATAAGCATTAATGCAAAAGAAGGTCAGCCTTCTGATAAAATTGTAAATCAATACATAGATGAGGAAGAAATCAATTTGGCTGGTCTAAATATTCTAAATCATCAATGTGATACTATGAAATCTTTACTTCCATATAATTATTTTGAATAATGTAGTGAATCTTTTCTCCAGTATGTTGTTTGGTTTTTACAATACGCATTGATTACATAGCAAATTAAAATATGTTTTATTAAGTGTGCAAAATATAATGTAACTATACCTAAAATCATATTAAATGAAACAGTTCTAATATTTCCTCAAGCAACGTAACTGCACTATCACGTTACAGCCCAAATTAGCTTTCACACTTTGCGTCTCCATTTTCTGTTTATATTCTATAAAGGAATATTTATGCAACTTTTAACATTATTCTAAATTTTGTAACCAAATATATAACGTATAACTAAGATGAGATAAACATTGACAAAGTATTCCACTTATTATAAGGATTGAAAGTTGTAAGCGCATCTGAAATTCTTACAAGATTGGGTATTCATTTGAAAACACCCGGCATATATATGAATGAATAGTAAAACCTAATTAGTAAATTACCAGTACCATTTTTATATCAAAATTACAAATGTAAATCTTTAGATTTTGCAAAGCAATATTCAAAAATCCCAGTTCACGTTTTGCAAAACATAGGGCCTTTTTTTAAAAAAAACATCAGCGTTCCCGTGAGAACATCTAGTCTTTTATAAATTAATGTGACCATAGATCCATTCCCCCTGTATGTTCAAGGAGAAAACTTCGATTAACGACAGTGAGTCTCGAGCGTCACGCAAAGTAGTCGCATTTCCCGTGGGTGTGTGTGCCGAGTATAGTTCTGAAAAAGACATCAACAAGTTACCCCTTTTTGTATGAAATTCGCTAAAGGCAAATTATTGGTTGGGGGTCAACGCTGTTCACCTATCGCTAAAGGCGAATTACTGGCTGGGGTCAACGTTGTTTACTTGTGGGATTTGCTAGCAACGGCTAGGATTCGACAAGGCAGTATGCAAGGTACAATTTAAATTAAGTAAACAAAGGCCACGCCTTTTCCTCGAAGTTGTCGATCATGGAGACCCCGAGTAAGTGACATTTTTCGATTTTCTTTTACAATTCACTGAGTTCCTTCGGGAAATCCTCCTACCAACCGCTTAGTTCATCCATTTATGTTCGCTAGAAAAACTTACTTCCAGTCAGTAATGGATAGACAATTTCAAATTATGTTGTGTCAAATTTGAGTAACGAACAAAAGACTATTTACTTAAAAATATTTGTTGTAATTATAGGCCACGATAAGACGAGGTCAGCACTTGTTATTAATTTTAGAATAATTATAAGACCTAAACAGAGGTCCCCGCAATATATTTCTCTTGCATATTATTTTAGTTATACCTAAACAGATGATTAGATATCCTGTAATTGCTTTTACCTCGTTATTTTCCTTTTTAACATTATAAGTGAAGTATTTAGTACTAACGTTTTTATTATTTTACCGTTAGCAACCCCAGGTAAAGCAACCTGAGTTGCCTTCGGAGTACTTTACTAGTCGCTTACGCTAAATAAATGTCTAGTGAGTATTCCTTGGTGAAGTTATTCCCTTTCGGTTGGAACAAAATTCCTTATCGTCTCGTTTCTAAAAGGAAGATCTACCGTTAAGATCCTCAGATAAGGTTGCGCCGAAGTATAACATTTTTCCCCCAATTTTTGACTCTCGCAAGCCGTCCTGAATTTTAGCCCAATTATTTCAATCAAAGACTGCAAAACCGCCCTTTCTTCACTATGGCTGCCGGAGCTACTAGCTAATCCAGAGTAAACGACATTTTTGACAACCTTTGGACGCCCAAAGAGCTTTTCGGCGCGTTATAAAGTGTTTAGATGAATACGTGTCCTGAAATATTTCGTTAATGAAATATATGGTACCAAAGGTTCAGATAAAATAGATTATTACCTAATATTTCTACCAAATTTTTAATTTAGGACAGAGCTTGGACAAATCGAGCTTCATCATTAGCAATTTATCTATTGGAAATACTTTAACCAATAGCGTCGCTATTTGGGGATCAGAGAACATTACTTCGACCATTTTTTAGACTTATAAAAACTAGGCAGATTTGCACTAAAAGTCTAATTGCTTATGTCTTAATAAATGCAAAACAAGTGCCCCCTATTATAGGAATATAGCATAAAGTGAAAGCTTGTTTTTATACCAATTCAGTAAAAGGTAAAAACCTCTAAACAGATTTAAAACAGGCAGAATGAGGGACCGTGCAGGACCTAATTAGTTTTCCATAATATACAGAGTGTCCGCTATAAAAGGTAAATTACTTTAACAGCAAACACATCTTAATATGCGCGACAGAAAATGCTTCTAAAGTGTCCGAATTGCATAGTTTTCGAAATATTTGCAATTAAAATTTTCAGCTCGCTCCTACTTTTTAATTTGGTCTACAGCATTGAACAGGAAATATCTAGTCAACTCTATATCTTTAACCAGAGCCGAAACCGACCGAACGGCTTCGGTATGACATATACGATTTGATTATTGAATGTTCGCAGATGTTATTTAAATACCCGAAAATGTATACTTTAATTATGATTGTCATAAAAAGTTTTTTTTTCTTAAAAGTTCTTGCGTGTGTTAATTGTGCAAGTTTATAAAATCTTTAATTTATTAACAAGGTTTTTCTTAATAAATTCATTTTTAATATGTATACAATTTTATTATTGAATACACACATTTTTATTTTCTCTTACCTATATGAAATTTAGTATAGAGAGTCATGTTTTTGTTCAAAATTTTCGATATCAAGTGTTTAGCAGAACTACACGTTTACAGATCCCCTGCAGCCGAAAAACATGTTTTTAGAAATTGGCCTGTATGTGTGTGTACGTATGTGGTCAATATATCTCGAAAACCAAACGTCGTAGAAAAGTGAAATTTTATATAAGTTTACTGCCGCCTTAGCACCTCCTAGTAAAAATTTTGTTAAAATCGAATAACCAGAAGTGCTACTTTATTCTTGCGGCTTTTAGGTTTTTTGCAATTTTCTCGAAAATGGCCTTAACGATTTTTTAACTCGTCACGTTTCTTGCGCCTATAATGCTATATTACATGAACTAATTGGTTTTTCTGAGAAAATTCGTTGAAGTCAGTTACTGAGCAAAGTCTCTCGAGTTAAGCAATGTTTTGTCTGACCAGTAATTCCAAAATAAAAACAAATTCATATATTAATGATTTATTTGCATTATTTACATACTTTAGTTCTTTTTATTTAAATCTATAGAGGAAATTATAAAATGATGAATTATTAATGCTTTCAAATTAATTTTAGAGTTTAGAATTTTGTATATACGAAAGTAACTAACATCAATAAATTCAAATTAAATTTAAAATGTGTAAGAGAAAGTCGTGTGTTGTTACACATCAGATTTTTAAAATAACTTTAACACGACGTTAAATTTGTTTGATAAATATCTTCATATTATTAATATTTGCACTCGCTTGTACAAAAGTTTAATTAAGTTCATACGGAAAATGTAACCGATGTAAACTTTTATGCAATTGTATAAAAAAACTATATATTTAATACATACAAATTTAATTTCTAAGGAGCCATTAAAGTAGGAGGCTTATTATT
Organism: Phrixothrix hirtus; assembly: GCA_024586415.1. Taxonomy (NCBI): domain Eukaryota; kingdom Metazoa; phylum Arthropoda; class Insecta; order Coleoptera; family Phengodidae; genus Phrixothrix; species Phrixothrix hirtus. The sequence continues at coordinate 7,292 of JAHWXV010252216.1, read as the reverse complement.
AGGTAATTATATCATATATACGTGTGTATTAAAATTATGTACTTTTAACATGAAATATAAATAAAAGCTAGTTTCCTTTTTGTTTTGATTAGTCCGTGAAAGGATATAGAAGCCGCGTGTTTTGTAAAAGCAGACACATGATTGTTTTACTAGTTATACTGAAAGTTTGAATTAATTTTGGTATTTAGAAAACTTAACACTCATAAAGTGTCGAATAGAATGATTTAATTTACATTCTATAATAATTAAAAGTATCTGAACGCATGCTTGTTTACAAAATTTGACCTTAAATTAGGGAACAATGTATTCATTAAAATTGTTCTAAAAATTTAAGAGTCAGTACTAGCATAGACAACCTTGTTTGTTATGTCGCTTCTGTAACCTTATGGGCAGATTTTTCATCTTTATACTAGTTATCAACGTTTACAAATAATTATTCGTCGCGTTAGTCCAAAACTATTACGAGCATTAACTAAATTTTTATCCAATCACTTAACATTTGAAGTAACACAGCCAATCGTGGTGACTAAAGATATTTTAAACATTCCTTTGGTTAAATAAAATAAACGTTATAATCTGTAAAAGCAAATACGAAGTAGACATTTTTGAGTAATATTGCGGGATAGTGCAAGATACGTTGCCTACTTGTAAATAGTATTGAGAGAATAAAATTTTTGGCTAGGATAATCGATAACAATGTATATAGTAGATTAAAAATTTGTTTTAATGAATAACTTCACGCTATTGCAGTCTTATAACTGAAATAGTAATTTGAACAATAAAATATTCACAATTCAAGTGCTATAAACGTACAATAAGTGCATTGACATTTGAAATAGGTTCATAAATGTAGTTCACCAATAATAACATGCAAATAAATAAGAGATAATAAACAAGCTTTAACAACAACTATGTCACAGGTATGTATGGGAAGTCTAAAACAAAATGTGTAAACCATATAACAAACATATATAAAGCTGCAAGTAAAGGTATAAAAAGCTTCACAATAAAGTAAACAAGTCAAAAAGTGATTGCTAAACAAGGGTATGCATATAATGCAGCAAAATAAAGGGCAGAAGGCGATCGTAACTTGATTTAAACCATGTCAGAGCTCTGAACATAGCGTGTGTTTCTCTGCATATTACAGTTTCTTTAAGATAAATGAACATGGACCCCGTTGTCTGCTTCGTCTGGCAGCTATATACAATTACAATAAATTGCTTGATTACGTACTTTAGTTACGTAATCTTTAATTAGTTTTAGAATGAAGTAGACAAACTGATTCGAAGTTGCATTGATCTTTATCAACCACTTCAGGATTAACACCCTTCCGTATAACGGAACTGAATATTTACAATCCGTACTGTTACCTGCTAAGAACATTTGCATAATCGGTCTAGACAAATATTTACGTTAGTCGCCCTAGCGATCTCACCAAATAAATTTAATTAACAACTTATTTATTTTTCAACAAGAAAGAACAGAGATTTACGATATATACATTTATTGAAAATTTCAAATTAAATAAAATAAAATAATAAATCAACAATAATCACATTTAAAATATTAAATTCACGAATTATAAAGAGACATGTAATGTTTACAAACCCCGCGGTCGTTTCCCTTTGCAAGCTACTAACAGGTAGCAAAAAAGACTTTATGGTATTTTACTTATATGTTTTAGGGAAAGAACTTCTGGTTTGTTTTTTTAACATTATTTATTCAAATTAAAACAAAATTTTATTTTTAAAATTAATTAACTAACTTTGGGTTTGTTCAATGTACGTTTTTAAAAGAGTTGATTAAAACACTAATTTTGATTTGTATTTTGTCGATGTGAAAATACTAGACTTTCATCTGGCTATTCAAATTCCAAGTCATCTGTCTTTAAAAGGATTTACGTCACTTTTAAATAATACAATTCAAACTTGCGGTCTTCTCTTTAAGATTTGCGCCTAAGAACATTAGATGTTATTTTCCTGTTACCTTAGGGAAACTTAATTTGCGTTGATATGTAAAATTTCGGAAACTTTAATGATGCCACGACTGACTCATGCGTGACATAAATTAAATCATTTACATCTTCTATTTTCAACTGACCTTACAATTTGGCTTCGCTTGATTGATTCACCAACGACACTCACGTACAAGCAAAATGATAAGATGAAATTGCGTCCTCAGATGTTATATTAACATTCGGACATCCCACTGTTGTATTTTCTAACCAATGACTGATTCCAGATTTCAAAATTCTTAGTTTCATGTTTGAAATAATTAACGTTGCATTTCTGTTCAAATCGAGGTTTTTTTCCTTTGTATTTTACAGCTTAGGTCTCGGTTTCTTTTAATGGTTGGCAAAAGGTGCTTCCTTTTTTGGCGGTGTCTTTACTCTAAGAGATTTTATGTAAAACGTTTCATTGCATAAGTCCGTTTTACTTCCCAATGCTTTAAAGTTTGTATTTTTACACAAGTTTTAAAACTCACGCGCGATTTGTTTATAGCGAGCACTTTAAAACTTGTAATCTTATAAATTTTTATGATCTGTGAAACTTTGTTTAAAGTTTCTTTATATTACAGCAAACTGATTTTAGAAATTTAAACTAAATGATAGTTTATTTAGATTTCTAATGTTAGAACACGTAATTATTACCTGTTGATTGTGGTATCTAATAACCCACTTTCCGATTTTAAGCCATACGCGTATACGATATTAGCTATAAAGTACCGTTGAAATCTATGCCGAGAAGACTTCAAGTAAGCTTGAATTTATAAAATAACCCTACAAAGTGTTGATATCATTTATTTAATTTATAGTTTCTTTCCTTCTTGAATTATGGAAGTATGTTTGGCGTTTTGCAACATCTAAATTCGTAGATTTATGCGAATAATTTATCAATACGCAATGTGCATAACTTGAAACTATTCATGATAATGAAGCTGCCTTGCGTGTCACATTTTAATTTCTTCGTTTTAAAAATAGTTTTTAACTTTGCCAATAAACGATAGTAATGTGCATTTTTTACATAGTGAAGTTTCAAGGTCATTCAGATTTTACTGTTTGTTTTCAATTCGTATACTAATTTAAATACCCACTTATTTTCATCAAAAATGAGTATAGCGATTTGAGATTTTGGTAAATCTATGATTCATTACTATTCATTAAATTAATAGCGAGTAACATCAGCATGGACTTTAATGCATCCATTAACTCGTGGTAGCACGCTTTATAGCAAATGGCATGAAATCTCGAGTTGGTGTCGCAGGTCATCTATGTTATCAGGGTTCTTCGGCAGTAACCTTAGTGGCTGATTATTCATGTGTCAAACTTGTACGAACGGTGATAAGCGCAGTCATCTTGCAGGGTAAGGCAACATTTGTAAATGTGATTGCCGGAAGTACCTTCTTGTTACGTTAGCAGTGTGGGGCCTTGCATTATCCAGTTGGAATATAGCATTTGGCAACGTCTGCATGAATGATACTAACACTGGATAGAGAATATTATGAATATATTAGTAAGCAATTGTTATGTCTGGGATGAAACCAAAAGATGACCTTCGTCCAAAACATAATGTACCCCAAACTATGACTCCAGGTGTTAAAGCAGTGGGACGTTTTCGGCCAACTGTAAACTTCGCCTTTCTCCCGTTGTATGCGCTAGCGAGAATCATTCATTTACAACCAAAATCTTGACTCGTCACTGTAAATGATGATATCGTACCATTGTTGATTCCAATGCGGCTTTTCTTGGCACCAAGCAAGTCTAGCAGCTTTTTGATGTGTAGTTAGGAGAAACCGTTGGAATGGGCAGTAGGATTTCAGTCCAAAGGAAGAAACTTTTCTGTAAACTGTTACCATTGATACATGGCGGTTAACAGCTCTCGTCCAATGTACACCAATAGACCACGTTGTTTTAAAACAATCACCTGTAGCGATTCGTCAAAGAATTCGGTCTTTGAGCACACTGCTGCTACGGGAAAGTCTAGCATCTGGACCATGTCGCTGAATGCCTTCTTCAGACCAAGCAGGTCATATTTGTGCGGCAGCAGTGTGGACCCTGTCTGCTTCTTTCATCGCAATACTCCTACCTCTGTCAGAATGAGAAACATGGGAGAAATTTCGATGTTGTCGTACTGAACGCATTTGAAAGTATTGATTGTGTTAAAACTATAACAACAAGTGACATTTATTCGATAGGCATCGTTTTATTCCTAAGCAACCTATGGTAAAATTTGTGACATGGAAACTTTGTTTTTTTATGGAAACTGTTACCATTTAGTAGATAATAATAAAGTATTGTCTTGCTAAACTCCTAGTCCTAGTCCTCGACCAACCTTCATTAGAGGGTACATGTCATATAAAAGTGAGTGTTTAAGAAATATAAAATATGGATTGAGTCATGTAATGTTAAATTAAGGATATAAGTAAGACAGCAAAATGACGAATGTAACAATGTAAATTTTATCCAATTATTACTTAAAATGACACCAAAGTAACTTAGAGGAGATTTTAAACAATAAAAATCTAAAAAATAACTGGTAATGCACTGACAGAAAACATGAAGGTACATATTATGATCTAGCAAATAATAATGTAATGGCAATGACGATTATAAGACTAATATCTATTAATAGATAATTCTAAGTGCAGTGTGAAGACTGTGTGATTCCGAAGCAGTTGACGGCAACTTTAAATGACGCGGACGGGAAAACAGCAAATGATTTGATGTTCGACATAACTTGTAAGCTCGTCTGAAATTCTTGCAACATTTGTCATTTATTCGGAAACACCCGGTATATGTATTCGCCTAGTAATAATAAAATCTAATTAGTAAATTAACAGTACCATTTTTATGCCAAAATTACAATCATAAATCTGTAAATTTTATAACTCCATGTTAACAACAATTATTAAAATTCGAAAATCCCATTTACGCTTTATAAAACATAGGGGCATTTTTCTTAAAAATATTACTTCAGCGATTTCCATGAGATGCTTGCAAGTCTAGAAATACGCGTTAACCCCCTCGTCTTCACCCTTCAATTTCAAGGAGAAAACTTCGATTATCAGGTAGTAGAAACATGAGTGTTGCGAAGTTAAGTCTCTTTGTGCAACTACGTGCCCAGGCGATATTTAAAGAAAACATTTGAAGTGTCACCCGAGCAATACAAAGGAGATCAAATTGGTAGAAATTTGGTCTATTTGGTCTATTTTTGCCCACAGCGAATTGTAGAAAGGGCCAACTTCAATTACCTATCGATTAGTAATTAAAGGGTTATAGTTCGACAAGGCTGTACGTGGCGTACGATAAGTAGAATATCCCAGGCAGCACGGTGGGTATTTTTGATTCTTTCGGGAACTTCAAGGTCTATCAGGACCAAGTAAGTGACACGTCCATTCTTTAAATTTCACTGATCTCCACCCCCTCGTTAAGTAAACTCTGCTGGGTCAAATTAATCGATCGCGGATAAATTCAAGACGAGTTAGTTGTTGTCATAAATACAAGAATAAAGTTTTAAATTTTAACTGTTTATGTTATCGAGGAGATTAGAGCCAGTATTTCTAGTTCATCTTAGATTTAGTTTAGTTAGTAGTAATAATGGAAAAGAGGGTCCCTTGATTTAGGAATAGAAAATTGTTGTACCCTTTATTCCCTTTCAGGGAGACATGTAAATTGTTAACTGTAAATCATATTATTTTGTTATTATTATACTCAATCTTTAAGTACAGATTATAATCTTTTATATAAGTAAACCCGTAGTTATAGTGATACATGCTTTCTTTCAGGTATTAGCTAATTTTAGGTGAATAACCTATTTTAAATAGTACGTCCAAATTTAACAAGATGGAAGAAGGTACCCAGCGTCTTGCCTGAATGTCACCATATAGTAAGTACGTGCTGATATAGTTCTCGATCTAAAGTTTTGAGATCGGGTTCTTTATTTTCTCGGTTTCTATAACATCAGAACCCTTGATCTTTTTCTTTTATTGTTAAAAACAAAGCGGCGCCCCTAGTTATGACTTTCCCAAATTTTGATATTTGTACACCGTTCGGGATCTTTAGTCTAATCGATTTCATCGCGAATGTAGAACACCCCAAGCTCCACTGTGGTGGCCGGGTCAAACTAGATAATTTCAGGGAAATTAACATTTTTGAAAAACTCAGGGGTGCAAAGCGCGTTCGGTTCCGTTATAAACCGCATACAAATTGTAGACAAAAACTCTCGTACTTAACATTTACATAGCTATGACATAAAATGATGTTTACTCCAGATTAAATGAAGAGTAAATTTGATTAGCTTAGAAAGCAAGTCATGAAGATTGTAACGGTTTAGAAGTATTCCAAATGCGAATAGGTATTTCCAATTTATAATTGATATTTGTTTTATGGTGTTATTTGTGAATGATATTAAATTTACGAACGTTTCTAGATACAAACCCCTCTTCAGCATATTTAAATAAGATTTTTGAACATTTATGGATGAACTTGAAATATTAAGAAAGAATTAAAAAATATTTGTCCAGTAATTGGTCAATTATTTATTTCATAACTACTGGATAAAAACTATTTTAATCCATAAATTTTCAAGGGTTTTATTTTTAATACGTTGAAAGAGAAATTGTCACTTGAAACAATGATAAGTTTAATACCATTTACAAATCATACAATCAATAAAACAAATAACAATTGTAAATTAGAAATATTTATAAAATCTTACAGAGTCTCTGGCTTTCTTCTTAAATTAACTAACTTTACTCATCATTGTTATTAAGCCAAAAGCAAAAATGATAAAAACAACCTAATAATTAATTATTTAATAAATTTATAGCACAATACACAAGTTGAAATACATAATTTTAAAAATAATATGTTCAAATTATTACTGCAAAACGCCATCTAACTACGTTCCTAAACTTCTTCTGTACAGCTCTCATCATTTTTCCATTAAATAACCAATAAACCCATGAACACTATGCAACCCTACATACTTCCAAATAAAACAAATCACAGCAGTTCAAATTCCCTCCAATTCCTACACGAGCCATTCTTTAATCCAAAACAAATCCTTGATGTTTTTCTACTATTAAATGTTTATTAAAATACTTTAATCAGTACGTGTCTAATGCACGTCTTAATTGTTATATGTATTAAATTACTTTCATTTATTTAAATTTTAAACAGCTCAAATTATAGAAGTTATTATTACATTTTCAAAAACTTACTAAATTTATTTAATTATTATTTCAACATGTCAAAAATTCTTTACATATCCTGGTAAGCTAATTTATATAAT
>JAHWXV010252180.1:0-12156 GCA_024586415.1 Phrixothrix hirtus | reverse complement strand
TTTCTAGTACTAATATGTGCTTCATCGCCAATTGTGTCTAAAATAAGTTCTACGTCTTGTACACTTATTGCAATAGCACGTTCTCGTTTGTTACTGAAAACCTTGCCTGTTTCCAGAGCCCGTCTTTCAACATCGGAAAATGTTTCTCTATGGGGGGATAACACGATTAGGAAAACTTCGCCTATATTCTTCAACACTTCTTCTGCAGTTTTCTTCGCAGAAACCTAACACTAATAACAAAACGATGGTTTTAAATAACATCGCTAAAATACGTGTTTTTATTAATTCGAGTTTTTCTTGAAAACGACAAAGTTTTTCGAAAAATAACAAGAGCAAGAGAAGTTTTAGAATTAAATTTCCCATAAAACAAAATAACAATTTTTTGAGTCAGCCAATGAATTTTAAGGGTGCATCATCCCCTATCAGCTCTTTAAAATGCTTTAATTGAATTCTATTTACTGTGGATTAATACTCTTGATGCGCTGACAATGTATACCAAATTTGGTTTCTCTAAGTTCAACTTTAACTGATATATTGTTTTTTTTTCGAAATTTGAAACCCAACTTTCAAAATCTATAACCTCTCAGGGATGCAAATTTGTATTAAGATTCCAATCAATACTACTGTCCCGAAATTACCTAAATCAAATAACTCAGAAATGATGAAAACAGTAGAAGGTACATTAAATGTCTCATTTCGGAAGTCTAACATTTCCAGAAGTGCTACAATGCATGAATGTAGTTCAAAAAGTTGTACTATAGTGTGTTATCGTATTCGTAGCTTTTTAATAGAAAATTCTATTTCAGGTATAGTAAAACCGTGTGGACTAATTTTCAATAGTGTCTTAGTGTACTACTTCTTCTAGATTGCAAAGTTATTTCATATTGCTACAAAGGTAAAGCAAGTATAAAAACTATAATGTTTTGTAGGCAGCTTTAGAAATAGGGTGACCCTCTAGAAGCTGTTCATGTGTGGTGCTTTTTCAAAATAAGGTTATGATTATATATTTTTCTGCTATTGACCAACATACATGTTTCACAAGCAAACCAAACTTTTTACCTGTTTGCTGTGTATTGAGCTTTGAAATCTATCACATCTACAGTCATCATTAAATTTTCACATTTACTACTCTTTAGATTAATCTTACAAAATTATTTAGACTAGGAGAAAATGAAAGACGATATAATAATTTCTTGATGTGCTATTAACAACTGAACATAATTACATGTAACAGTTTTCAATTTTATATATGAATGTTACACAATATTATTCAATTCTACCATATATACTTAATAATTGACTATGTGTAATTCAACATAGGCAACTAAATTTGATTTAAAAAGTTTTAAAGGTAAAATCTAAGGTACAGGTGAATATCTTTCAATAGTTTCCAACAAAGCTAAACTTTCTAAAATATCATGTTTTAGCTGCAATACATCAGAGATTTCTCGACAGAGACCTAAAACAGATTATAATTAGGGTAAGCCTGAAGGATAATTAAAACATTTAACGATATTTTGCACAAATTTAAAGCGCAACAGTTTAAAAACGTTTATGTATTATTGGGTAGTGAAAATTTACAAAGAGATTGCCATGCCAACCTTCATAGGCTATAAACGTATTATCGACTTTGGCTTCCAAATTTTGAGATTTTTTGTAGTTTGAATAAAACTGTTTTATTAGAATAACTTTAGAAATAAATAACACAATACATCTAACCCCACTTTAACAAGTTACTTAATAGTGGACGTACCTTCTATGTTTGGTATAGTTAACATATAGAAAATGTGCGTTCTATACTTATTCTTTTCTGATTCACTCTAAAGAGAAATATGTGCATATGTATACCTAAATTATTATTACAAGGTTTTGCGATGAATCATACCCAATATTATTTGATCTCGACTATAACATACTCGTACATTCTACAATTTTTATTAAAAGTAAATTGTTCTTATAAAGGCATAACAGGTAGAAAATAAATTCAGCTCCAACAAAATGATATCATTTATAAAACTGCGCTTGTCTATTTTCTTAAACTATTTTCCAAAATTCCTTTAAGATTTTCAACTTGATATAATTTTGGTTGTGAATAGTATCAAAGACACTTGATTTTGAACTAATAACTGTGATAAATCAATTTTAACTTTGGGATGATTTACTATCTTCCTAGTGAGGTTGCCTTAACTTTATGGTTAAATTTGTTGTAATAAATTTGATATTAATTTCATTCGAGTGAAATGGTGTCGTTTTAAAAATGACATACTTTAGCTTAAAGAATAAAGATTATTTACGGCCAGAAAAAACTCTACGGTCTTAGAACCAGGCGCATTTCTAATACGGCACGTACTGATGAAAATATGATACACTTCATATAGAAATTGACTCGGTAAATAAAGGGAAAAGGGATGAATCGATAGTTTTAAATAAAGCCGCACAGATTGAAGCCCTCGGTTATTTTACTATAAATTCCATGGCCCAATTCCACAAGTTTCTAGACAACTAAATCCATATTCTCGTTAGATAAGTAGACAAGGTTTTAAAACAATTTTTTCTTTACTAAATTCAAATTTATCGACAACGAAGTGAAACTGACTATAGTACAAGAATCCAAATATATGAGGAAATAACCAACAATAAGTAATAACTCGTATGTTCAGTTAAATTTACTTCAGTCATGAATAGATATTTGTTTTTGAATGGGTTTGTCTCTAAACGTAACTGTAGGTAGTGGATCAATGAAAATTAGCACATATTTCATGAAGATCTTACAAAATTACCTTAAACGGTTAATGTGTGAATCGTACTCTAGGCGCTAACGTCATTGTGCCTATTTTTATCGAAGGAAGTCTAACTGGAGTACTATGTCTTGGTCTGTCTGAAAATACCGTTGATTCCCCTCCTCATCCAGTTTAAAATCAAGTTGACATGAAAGCATCATAATTAACGAAAACAACCTCCATTTTTAACGTTTTACCAATGAGCAAATTTATATCAATAGCCAATATTTCATTTAAGGTGGAATCTTCTTAACGCTTGATCTGTTGTAAGAAGATCCTTTTAACAGTAAACGGCATTTAGCAGTAAATATCTTAGGAAATTTTAAAAGCCGATTTCTTGCAATGCAATCAATTGAAATAAGAAAGACTGTCTTTAATTATGAAAAATTATAACATACCACTTCAATAAATATAATAAAATAAGAAATTAGTGATTATAATAAATATTGTTTAATACCTACGTAAATAATTTATCTTAAATTATTATTAAACAAGTTTCATTTGCTTAATAAAACGTTACACATTGATTTATAGTAGTTCAGTTAATAAAATTGTTACCGTATTGGCAACTAGTCAGTAAATTTTATAAATTTAGTGACTTTTTAATGACGTTTGTGATTAGTATCATTAATAATACATTTGAGGCGAATACATATATTTGTCTAATGCCATGTTATCATTAAATCATATTAGTAAATACCAAGCTTTAAAAATTATTCAGCCTGGATTTGTAACGGTTATAAACGCATCAACATACATAGCTTAATTTTTAGCAATGCTAACAGTTCAATTAACAGTTTTCGGAATTTTGAGCCAGGTAAAATTTTTTTCTTGATTTAAAATTAATACATACTAAAAAAAATTCTACTTTTCACGTCTAAATTGTGTAATAAAGCAAACATTTATTTATTTATTTATTATATTAGCCAATATTATTATAAAACACGTTTTTTATTACATAAATAAGATAAATATAATTATTTACCCTTTTATATATTAAGTAAATAATATTTTATGGCGTATCAATATTACTTTTAAAGTTTAAAATCGTCCAGTGTGTCAAGCAGCTTCAATATAGTCTTGTTTGCATACATGCTTCCCTCAACGGCCTAGCAAAACAATATTTCCCTATTGTTTGGAAGATTACGATAATTTTAAACGGAATACTAGTCTAATACTACTTAAACCGATTCCGCCTTAAATATAATGGTCAATTTTAATAAAGAAGTGATTTGAAATGGTCAACGCGATACGTAGGTACATCTAAAACGCAGTGATTTCCTTGTGCATTTTCATTTAAAAGCGCTAGTATACGAAACTCCACCTGAAAATATTCACTAGCTTATATTTACAATTAGTGAGGAATGCAGACGGATTATCCCTGAAACTCGTGCCGCAAGGTTCGATAATAGATTATAGCTTTCTCAAACAATAATGGCGTGCAATTGACAATTTAATAAATTAAACTTCCTTAAAGCTAAATTGAATTATATCATTCTTGCCTTCAGCATACAAGCGATTTTGAAACACTGGGAATTATGTACCCTTTAAAGTGGTGTATTATAGATTGGATTGCGTTATTTAAATTTTGGTGAATGTGGCTAGAGACAATAATGAAAGGCCTCTAATATAGTAGTATATGTAGTTAAATGCTATGCCATTATTGGCATATTTAAGCGAATTTTAGTAATTATATTAAGTAATACGTTATTCCAGTGGAAAAATTGTAAATGAAGCCTTGGCCCGTCATATTCTAAATAGTCTTAACGATAAATTTAGGTTTATTAACAATGAGGTATAACTTAGCTAGGAGGATTCAAATCCAACTTGTATTTCCTCAATGACCAGCCCCTCTTTAAATATACAGTCACTCAATTTTTGTTTTTCTCTTAATTATGGTGTCTTAATGTCTTAAATTTTTATAAATTTGATACTGTAAAAATATTTGCTTTTGGATATAAAACCAGTATTTCAATAGTTACTTCCTTTATTAATCTTCTTTACTTTATTTATAATCAATTGACGTTTTGACTTTTGTCATGTTCATAATTGTTTTAAACTATTAATAAATACAAGAAGTAAATCTAAAAATAATAATTTCTATAAATTTTAAAAATTAACATTTATATTCTAAATTCTTACATCAAAAGAATTTTAAATATTTTTAGAAATATTTGTATTATGTCGTAGAAATGTTAAATAATTGAAGAAATTCAGATGTCATTATTTTAAATAATTTTTGAATGTTATATTTTGTATTAATGAAATACTTCAAAAGTAAAAATCTATAATGTAATTATTTTAAATAAATTTTTTGTAAATATATATAAATAAATTTTATAAAGTAAAATTCTTTAAAATAATTAGAATAATAATAACCTTGACGATTATGTAAATAATTTTAATATTTAAAATTTTTTTGTTGTAAATAATATAATGATCTAAACTTCTTATATAATAAATTTAGTTAACAAATTTTTTCAAATATTTCAAATAATTTAAAGTTATTTAACTTTAGATTATTGTATTATTTACATCAAAAATTTTTAAATATTAAAATTTTTACATAATCGTCAAGGTTATTATTCTAAATATTTTAAAATTTTTACTTTATAAATATATTGATTTTCAAAGAAATTATTTAAAATAGTTACATTATAGATTTTTTCTTTTGAACCATTTCATTAATACAAAATATAAAATTTAAAATTGAAAAATTATTTAAAATAATGACATCTGATTTCCTTCAATTACTTGACACTTCTTCAACATAATACAAATATTTCTAAAAATATTTAAAATTTTTTTGATTTATGTATTTAGAATATAAATGTTAATTTTTAAAATTTGTAGAAATTATTAATTTTAGATTTACTTCTTGTATTTATTAATAGTTTAAAACAATTATGAATATGACATAAAAATCAAAACGTCAGTTGATTATAAATAAAGTAAAGAAGATTAATAAAGGAAGTAATTATTTAAATACTGGTTTTATATGCAAAAGCAAATCTTTTTACATTACTATAATATATAACCAAAGAAAAAAACTCTAATTTATAACAAGATTATAAATGTGATACGTCAAACTCATTTAAGAGTCCTCAACTGTTTTGAAATCGAACTATACAGGGTGTCCCTTAGTCATGGTAGGTTACAAGTAAATGGCATGATACTTTTACTTTAAAAGATAAACTCAGTTCATGTACTTATTTCGTACACACTGCGCATGATGTCACCGGGTGACGACGATCCGTATCTTGATACTATTACTTTGATCCGTATGTTGAATGAAGCGGTATGAATAATACCCAACTGTGAAAACGCGTTGTTGCTTGAGCGTTTGATATTTTATTAATTTAATGATAATAAATTTATGATGCATGTGCGTTCTAAAAATATATTACATAACCAAATTGAAGAGTAGAAATAAACAAATCCAAAATCTTTAGCTTTATCTTATTATAAAACTTATACAATTCTTCGTGAATTTTTAGAACTTGACATCAATTGATTTGACTTTAAATGTGTAAATATGTATAGCACAAAGAATAGAATTTTCAAAACTTTAAATCATTTCATTTAAGGGTTGATGGTATTACAATTACATTGGTCAAAGTACAATATAATCTAACAAAACTAGATTAATTGTAATAAACGTTTTCATTTTTATACACTAAATTACACAATACACAAATTCTTGCTGATACAACATTAAACTTGTATTTCTGATTACAATTGTAGATCCATGCATCACAAACTTGTTTGTCTTTTGAAAATCTAAAAAAGCAGCCGTTCAAAAAGCTTTTGCTTTTTTTGTTACTGTTATTTGAATAACCCACCACTGCACAGTACACCATAATGCAAAACGATTTAAATTAAAGTTTATAATTCATAAATATGTTACACTGATTTATTTATATAAATGTAATACGCAAAACAATAATATCTACACAACGATAATGTTAAACACAAACGTCAGTTAGCAAATATACGTACTTACAACCCATGATGTATCATGCATGAAACGGAAAATTGTCACCGCATGACGTCAGGTGAGAAAGATATGAAACAGCATGCGCGTCGGTTTATCCTTTAAAGTAATAGTATCATGGTAAATGGAATACTAAAAAGATACGAAAATCATATTTTGCATAGAAACCTAAGGCGTGATTTTTCGAAATAAAATATTTTCAAAATGGCCACTCTTCTATAAAAACTAGTAGTAGTTATCAAATTCATTCTTGTAAATATAAAATACCAATTTTTGTTCTCATAACATTTAAATTATATATGATTTTTTTATCCTACCGAGGACCGACATCACGTTCCAGTGAAAAATTGATATCTTGCGAACAGTAAATACCGCAGCCGTGATATTTTTGCAGCTATAAGGTATGTCACTGGGATATTTATTAACTAGTAATTTTAAAAATATTTCTTGGGGTAGTGGGTGAACTTAGGACCCGTCTATGGACTATACAAAGTTACCAAAAAAATCAGTTTTTTCAAATGGAAATTTTAGATTTTTATTATATCAAGTGATGATAAGGTTTTAATTCATATCAGGTATTCCTGTACCTAACTTCAACCGTTTTTGAGTTATGTATATGCTTCCGTCGTACTCAAAAGCCTTGTGGATTTTGTGACATTCGTAGTAACCTTCAATTACCATATAGACTATGTAGAATCGCTGATAGTGACCTAGATTTCCAATCGTCAAAAATGCTTCCTGATTTACTGTAGCTTTAAGATTTTTTAAAATACTTTTTAAATTGTTATTGTGCTGGTTCGTGTCCCGTTCTTGTCTTAGTGGTACTAGTTTTTCCTGTTAGGGTCTTTAATTCATAAATTATTCTTGTTGAGGTTATATTTATGTTATATTTGGTGGTTTTATGAATTTTGTTTAGTTGTTAATGCATAATTTGTAAGAAGAAGAATTCAAATTCGGACATATTCAACTAATTTTTTGTTTTTGGAAGGTGCCATCAAATAATTAGCCGAACCTGCAGGACATTTAATTAAAGATTTCCTCATTTAAGCCTCATGACTGTAAAAATATTCAATAGAATCGTTGCAAACTATAGACAAACTTTGGACAAGTTAAAAGCCGCTGGTATTACATAAACTTGTCACAAGAGATGATGTAGCAGAAGTTACTGTTCTAGGCTGTTTTTCAGTAAATATGCAAATATCAATGCGTTCAGTGCAACCCAATGTTGGCCATTTTGATAGTTCAATTTTAAAACATCATTATCTTCTCAGACAATCACGTCGGATAATCTGAATTTATGATCATAAAAATTCAAGAAGATCTGGATTTCTTAGACAAAAGAAGATGGTCTGACAAATTCAAATGTAGCCGTGAAGGCCTTTAGTCGAAATAATTTACACTTTTGGGCCACAGAGAACACTCACGCAATAATGGAACGAAGCATTCAGACAAAATTTAGGTATTTCTTGAAAATTTATGTTTGGCGGAGTTGGTTACAACCTAGTTCCAACTGAACGGTGCGCCAGCTCATCGAAATGCTAACTTTAGTTAAGAGTTGAGAAATATGTTTGATGATAGATGAGTTCGTTGTCTTGGAATACTCCATTGTGCAAATTATGTATTAACAATTAAATCAAACTCAAAAAACTGCCAAACACAACATGAAAAGTTAACAGATGCCCTTACCAAGAGTAATTCATGAATTAAAAACACTAACAGGAAAAACTAGAAACTTTGATACAAGAACAGGACACGGACCAACACAATAACAGTGTAAACAGTATTTTAGAAAATCTTGAAACCACAGTAAATATGGAAGCACTTAGAAGACTTTTGAAAATTGATAATCTAAGTCAATATCAGTAATTTTATATTGTTAATACTGTAATCAACTATGACAAAAGCTATAAAAGCTTTTCAGTACGGCATAACTCAAAAGCGGTTGAAGATAGGTACAGGAAGGTCCGACATGAATTGAAGCTGTAGTAAATTAGTTTTCATTTAATATGACAAAAATGTAGTTCCATTTGAAAAAAAAACTGATTTTTTGACAAACTTATGCAGTTTGTGGGCGGGCCCCACTTTACCCTAAAAGACTTTTTCAAAATTTTGGGTGACAAGTATCTCAGTGTAATGTCTTATAGCTGTATAAATATGATGGCTGTAGTATTTAAGCTACGCCAGATATTAATTCAGTGGAAAGTAATTGTGCTGTTCGGTAGGATAAAAAATATTAGGAGAATAAGAATTGCTTGAGCTAATTTAATTCTCATTTAGATCAGGTGGAAAAAATTGGTATATTATATTTAAGAAAATGAATTTTCGGACTACTTTGGGCGTGTATCTATATTTTACATATGTTTAATATTTTAATTGAAAATTAGAAGTTATTTTAACGTACATCAAATGAAGAATGTCCTAATTAATTTTTAACAAGCAATAAACAAATTGAAATTTCAATACATCATTTCAATTATCAATTATAAATGTCATTCATATGTGTCGCCCATAGTAAAAAAATTATCTGGTAACTTTAGTATTGTTTAATTTTTAATTTCAATACCACCAATTTGTAAGTTTGGTTGCCTATCCAGCAGTCTGAACTCTTTCTAGATGAACCCGTAGTATTATACATCCAGAATTAGTTGTCAAGATTGTTTGTCGTGCCAAGGTTCAAAGCGTCGAGGAGTATAGGAAGCGAAAGCTAGTGCAATCTTTGTTTCTATGACAAATATTACTTTTCATATTATTAGTAGCTAAAGCCTAAACTTAGCCGTGCGATTAACGAACAGCAACTTATACTAGTATCTTATTTATTAACTTCCACTAAAACAAATGAAAAACCACTAAAGTGAATTAGACAAAATAAAAACTATTTGATAGCGAATCTAATTCTCTGTTATTCCTAATTGTTTTAAAATTATAAACTATAGAATTTTTTATTAATCATATGTCGCAAATGAAACTGAATTTTGAATGTTTTTTCACAAACACCAATTTATAAACGAATTGCTAAAAGAGTACCTCACTAAATATAATACAATTTTAGCTGTATTTAGCATTCAACATTCCTAGTAATTATGAGAATAGTAATATCTATAATTGCTAAATTTCCACGCTTTTATAGAAAATAGCCGAATCTGATTCTCGTGTTCTATTAAACTTTTCAAAATTGTTTTAGGCTATGTATGATTGGGAAAGAATTTTTAGGAAGCTTTACACTACTGTATGAAATCAATATTGTTTGAAACTAGTAACTTGAAATGCTAAGAAAAATTAGTATAACAGAACACCCTAAATTTTCCTAAAAATTATTTACCGATTAAAAATATTTTATCCAACAGTAAAAAAATTTAAAAAGTAGGTCAGAAACGAAGATCTGTTATACACTATTTTAGCTTAAAACATGGAAACCTAGCAATTTCAGATATTATTATTCGTATAGTGTACCTTATAATCTGAACGCAGCTAAAACGATATTGCATATAGTACGGTACTTTTTTAGAATTTATATCAACACAATCTACAACGAATTATTTAATACAGAAAAACGGTTTAAAAATTTATAGGAAATTAAATTCGTTATCAAAAAGTTCTTAATTATTTAATTCCCTTTATTGGTTTCATTTTTTATTCGATGTCAAAGTAAGGGGCTAAACCTAAAAAATTATTCGCCATCTCTAATGAAATGTAAAATATCGTTATTTATGTATCACGGAAGTAAAGTGACTTATTTCTCCAGTAGTATAATTTTAGACGAGAGAAAAAATGATTTTGCTCCATTGGTGCTTACGAGGGGTGCTGCATATGTTTCGGGAATCGAGTACTTCTGTCGTTAAAGAATCATAGATGGCATTATTGTAAAATTTAAAATTTTTTAGGTTATGTAACATTGACAGTTGAATAAAATATCGTTTGGTAACGTTTGTATTTAAGAATAAAATAAATAACTACAGACAAAAATGGAATTAAATCACGAGCATTTTCGTGCAATGATTTTTTTATGATTTTAAAAGCAATTTAACTCAACAACAATGTATGGGATCGTCTTGTTTCGTTTTTTGGTAACGATGAACCATCCAAATTAACAATTTAGCGCTGGTTTTCAGAATTCAAGTTTATTCGCAATAGTCTCAGCGATTCGGCGATTTATGCCATATCTGCTTTTAGCATGATGACAAAAACCCCATTTATTGGCAAATCAAATATACAAGGTGTAAGCAAATGTTAGTCTAAAGCCATTCGTCATGCAACATTAATCATAACTACAACAATGATGGAACCTTATCAGCTAATAACATACTCTACTACAACCCAAGCCCTAATTCAGGTCTACCCTGAAATTCTATAACTAGGAAAATACTAGCCTAACTAATACAAAAAATTAAAATTACTAACCTAATAAATATATACATAATTACACCAAACAACAAAATTCTACAATAGTAATGCACCTCATAATGCACAAAGGTAGGGAAACAATAATTGTACTGAACCAACGCTACTAGACTATTAGGCAACTGCGGGCCCGAATCTTATTTCAGGCCTGCATATAAGCTTTCGAACAGCAAAGCAACGCAAACCCAAATAAAACATACATACATAAATGCACAAAACTACAACTGCTATCCTAATACTAACAGCTTGGTAGGTTAAATAAAAGTAAAAACAATCAACTGCTACTGTAACCCCGTCTCACACAGTGGTTTATGGCCCTAAACTGTCTGTCAGTAACTTGTGAGCCCAGTTGTTTAATGTTTAACCAATAATAAGCTCTACCCATTGATAGTGGCAAGTACAAGTACCGACGACAAAAAGCGAGGTTATAAATACGCTTGCCGTCAGATTAAACCATTATAACAACACAAAACACCAGCCGATACGCAAGCACTGAACTCACACTCTTAACATCCTCATACTGAGCATGAGTCCTAAACCTATGTACATTGTCATAATTAAACTAAGTAGTCATATTAAATAAATGTAATCCTCGGAAGCAACGAAAGCACACGGTATTGACACAACACCGGCCTGACTGTAACATTGTCTAAATGTAGGCTATAACATAACTAAACAGAAACATACAATAATGATCAAGGGTCCATACGCTCACAGTGATCTTCTCGAGTTAAACTTCGGTAGCACCACATAAAAATAATGGGCGGTGACCGGTAATATGAGCTATGCCCCAGCACGAAAGGTGCACGTACCGCCGCCAGAACACGGTGTATTATTGCATATGCAATACAATGCAATTTTTAACAACCAATTCCCATTGGTATTTCGAGTTCGCCAATAGGAATGTAGCATTTTGCCACTTTCTCCTGGCAATCCGTATAAAAAGGGGAAGAAATCCAGAAGAAAGTCAGTAGTTGGTGACTA
>JAHWXV010252168.1:0-10275 GCA_024586415.1 Phrixothrix hirtus | reverse complement strand
AGTCTCAAAATCTAGTCGGGCAAAACAAAATACGAAGGTACATACAGAAAATAATTAAGAATAGGTGGCGTATTTGTCACATTCACAAATTAAAGAAAATTTCAAATTCAAAAAAAGAATATAGTAATTATTTGACACCAATGCGGGGCTGCAATTTAAAAATTCAAATTTTAAAATAAACAGCAATATATATATATATATGTTGAATTTGGTTTCCGGGTATTTTCCCGCGTTAATGTATTGGTTCTGAAAAGAACCGTTTGTCTGTTGATGATGTTTCGGCAAAATCACATTTGCCATTTTCAAGTTTGTTGTAATTTTCGACTTCTCGATCTCGTTATTCGGATTTCAATTGGTATCCTAAAAGAATATATACATTGAGATTTGTGATAAAAGGGCTTCTTCGTGAATTTTCAAAATTTTGTAAATCAAAAAAATTGCTGTTTGAGCTAATATACTTAACATGTTTATATATCATTTGTTCAGGAACAACAGATTATTGAGAGGATTTCAAAATAAGTGCATAGAGCTGCAAATAGATAAGACAAGGTATAAATACTGGTGTTCATGGTGGCATAAAATGGTCTATGATGATCTATTGTTGTCACGTATGTTCTATTATTAAAATTTGAATTTTAAAGCATGGTATGAATATACAATATTGATCAAAAAGCAAAGCTAACATTGTGTAATAGAATTTAAAAATAAGAGTACTAGGAGTAATACTAGATATTATATCAAGTTACAATGAATTATGGGGCATTTTTAAAGTATAAAAGTCAACTTCTTAGCAAGCATTAAAATATCGCCTTTTTCCATCTTATTCTAAAACTGGTTCAGGAAGCAAGCTTAACTCAACATTGTTCTTGTTGACGGTAGATGCATCATTTTCTAAATAGTCGTAGCTTCTTTTTTTTGGCTATACTCTTTTGGAATTTAACCTCATATTATTCATTACAAGGTGGGAAATCACATGCCGACATAAGATTGTTAAAAATAATGTGCTTTATATTAGAGCAAAATAGACAACTGAAGTAAGTTAAATTAGTATGAAATAAAATTCAATTTTTATTCGATTTACTAAAAGAATTGCAAGAATAATATGTCAACATTTTTTTAAAAAGGAAAGAATAAGTAGACACTTATTAAATTTAAGGCAACGCTATTTTAATTTTCAAATAAAAACAGGATGGTTTCAAAGCAAAATAAATAAAGGGATTGCTAGCAAATACTAATATTAATAATTGGAAACCTAGGTTTCCCAAGATAAATAAACTCTTTTGGTTTCCAGGATTAAAGTGCGATAGACATGTTTTGTAGTACTAGCGAGGAAATATTATAATTTTCAATTGTGAATTGAATTCGAAATGTATTTTGAATTAAGACAGTGTAGGATTTAAAACATGACACATGGGAATGGTAGTTTTAACGAAATTAGAACGAAAAGAGAAAAATCGATAATAACTGTGATTTGGGTAAAGAGTAGTTGAACACAATATCGGTGTGTTAAATAGATATTAGAGTTCAAAAAAGTCTGAATTGGAGTGGAAATTACAAATCAAAAATTACAGAAAATTGAAAAATCAAAACAAATGGACTGATTGCCTGAAAGAGCATGCTAAATTTCTAATCACAAAACTACAAAAAAATACTTTACAGATTTTTATTTGATTTAAAATTTATTTAAAATTCTGTCCTTGAAAAATGAAAATTGCATACAAGTTTAAACTTGCAAATAAAAGAATCACTAGTGTTAGATTTGGTGCTTTTAACATTGCCAACTCAGGTTTGCAAGTTCGACAAAATAAAGCATTATCATATTAGAATTTTAGAACTACTTATAATTTTAGAAATATTACTAATTGTGAGATTGATCTAGAGCTAATTTAAGTTAGAGTATTAAAGCATTTGGATTCAATCGGTTCTTCACAAAACCATTAATATCTTTTTGTTTGACTTTAATTTTGAATTTTGTATTTCTGTTTGATGTTTGCATTCATATTAAATAAAATATTTTTAGTTATTTTGAATTTAAAAGATATTTAATTTAAATTGAATTTATCAAGTATGTCAACGTCAGGCATGTCCTGATTGCTAAATTTAAATAGAGCAGGAGTAAAATTGACTTAAAACATAGTTATGCTCCAAGTGAAGTAATTAGATAATTTAAATTTATCTATTCTCTTAAAATTTTTAAACGATATTTTTTATTGCTACTGATACATTTCTGTACAAGTGCGAAAGGAGTATTAATACAAAACCTATTTGAGAATACAAATTTGAATGAAGGATATCAGGATTACTCTCAAAATAATCTTTATTAAAAATATAATTTAAATGTTTTTGATGTAATGATTGAGATTTATCACCTACGACTCTAGTCACATATTTCTTGTTATAAATTGGTTTAACATAATTCCTCCACTTCTATTCTAATCTTTTTAGAATAAACAATGTTTCTAAAGGTTGGTTGTAGTGTTAGAAGGAAACCAATATTTGTGGTAATGGCTGCCATGAAAATAAAATAGTATAAAAGGTAACAAGTGTTAAAAAAAATCACTCAAACAACGTAATTTAAATTGAACACATTTACCAGTGGCCCTTCTTCAAATCCTGGCAATTACTTGTTACAATTGGTACTAAAGATGGTAAGCTGCAAATCTCTATCTAAAGCATAAGAGATACTTTCCTGACTGTTGATTCCCATATAAATTAATTCTTGAAGACTTGGGTTAAGCTAAGGTTGCAAATTTTGAAATAATAAATGATCGACCAATCGTGAAGAAATGACATTAACTAATATTTGCTTATACCTAATAATATTTATCAGAAAATCTGCATAAATTATTAACACGGCTTGAAAATAGCTGTTAAATAAGGAATACAAGGTCTGACTGAAAAACAAAATTAGTGAAAATTTAGTGTGCTTATGTGAAATTAAAAAAGAGTGCTACTGAAACTTATAAAATGTTTTCAAAAGGGCAAGAATTGTGGAAATTCAGTTAAGATCAGAGTGGCTTTCAACTTTGACTTTGAGTGTTAACGATGAACATAAAAGGGTGTACCACAGTTTTCCCTATTGGTATATAAATTTTTATTCTTTAAATTGATTGCTATGCTTCCATAACCTCCATATTATTCCTCAAATTACAATCCAAAATCAAAGGTTGTCATTTCATAACTATCAGCAGCACTCAAAAAATTATAACTGATGTGCATCAGCTGAATGAAAATGACTTGTGGGGATGCTGAGAACAAAAC
Source organism: Phrixothrix hirtus (assembly GCA_024586415.1). Classification (NCBI taxonomy): domain Eukaryota; kingdom Metazoa; phylum Arthropoda; class Insecta; order Coleoptera; family Phengodidae; genus Phrixothrix; species Phrixothrix hirtus. The sequence goes on along the minus strand of JAHWXV010252168.1, from coordinate 7,014 downwards.
ATAAAAAGATGGAAAAAGTGCATTAGCATTGAAGTATATATATTTTATTATTTTCAATCAGGCCTTGTAGGACAATTAAAAACATGCAACTCCGTGATTTTGAATGTATATATTGAGTATGAAAGCAAAATAAGTTTCCTTTTCCCATTAACTCACTACTGTTAGACTTCTCAACAAGCACATCCCAATTGACTCCAGCTTTCTCACTCAGGATACTATGAAAACATGCAAAAATCCTTTGAATGCAATGTTACACACAATACTCTGTCATTTATTGAAAACTATATGAGAGCTATGCCGTAGATTTCTTAGTGCTTTCACATATTTCATAATTAGTTGGCTCTCAAAGGTAGCATAAAAATCATTCTCTTTGTAAATTCATCTTGTCACTCTTGGAGATTTTAGACCAAAATATCATAATGTATCATGCCATAACCTACCTTGATTTCAATTGTAGTTTTACTTGCATCGCCATTTGCCTCGTTAACAGCAATTGTACCATTAGAAATATCTTTATTTTCAGATTCTTCAATACTTTTCTCAACTCTTTCAATTTCTTTCCAGTTGCCTTCACTGCTAAGCTCAACCTGTGTTAGTAATTAGTAATAAAACACTGCAAATCACTCTGGTTATCATGATACAAATCAAAAATATTTTATTTTAAATTTCTTGCCTTAATATATTAATATATTAATTAATATTTTACCTTCACTAGCCTTTGTGATGGATTCTACAATAAAAGAAATCAGTTATATTCATATTAAGAAATTAAGCAAAGCATACCCTTTGAACACTATGAATAACCAATGTACTCTTATTGGGGTTATATTGTTGACGATTTTTCTCCAAATCATTTAGAGCAGCTGAAGTTAAATGATCTCCATTCATCATTGTATCTTAAATTTAATAAAAATATATATAAATCTAAAGTATGTAAAATTTATTACCATTCTGGTATGTTGTAGTGGTCGTGTGCATTGCTTTACCGGGTGAAGGTGATCTGATGGTTTCCTTAATTTTATAAGGTTGATTACTACCTAGGTTTGGAATATCGGCCCCTTCGATAAACATGAACTAAAAAATACATATCAGTAATTAGAAATAATCCAAATGTTAGATGTAAAAATTTTGTAAAACAATTTGTACTCATGAGAAAAATTGCAATTATTTAATTATGCTTAATTGAATACTGTTTTATTCATGAATGTAGAACTTGTCAAGCTTTTGGGCCATAAAGAATCAGAAACTGATTGTTTTTCATCTACAAAATTTGTAAATATGACTTTGAAAGACTGTTCATTTATCAAGAACATTCTACAAAGTCATTTTGTAAACTAAAGGTACTACATCAGCTGGAGAAGTACAATTCAAGAAGTGAAATGGACACAACCAGACACCGAATGATATTGCTTTGCTACAATTGCAATGTTTAGTAGGAAATATTCTCTTTTATCACTCAACTAGAGACCTTACATTTACAGACTGCAACCACTCAAAATTTTTCATGATACTATTATTAGACTCAAAATTTGATGATTTTTGATTAAACACACTTCACACTTTTACCTTACTGCATATGTTACCAAGGAAAATATCACTTTTAGCGAACCTCATTGCTATGTATCATACAAAACTATGAGGCACGTCCAGGAACTAAGAGCCGATTGCGCATAAAGTAGACGCAGATTGGACAATCGTAATAGCATCATTTATAGTTGATTATTGAATCTCCTGAGAAAATGATGTCAACTATTTAAGAAAGGTAAGACAAATGTGCATAACAAAAAATGGAAAGACCGACCGTCCACAGAAATTGTAGAAAACAGAAGATTCGCCATTCTGAATTGCACGAACAGGTTCCAACAGGGTCTGTATTTATGCACGAAATCATAAGTAAACATCTTCATTACAAAATGCTTCATGTCAGATAAGTGCCTAAACAGTTGATAGAAAACCACAAGCAGAAACCTTAATGTTTCTTGATCACTATCAAGAAGGTCGTGAATTTCTTAATCATACTGTTACTGGCGATAAAATGTGGCTTGCTCACATCACACCTGAAAGCAATGAGCAGCCTTTACAATGGCAACGCACAGGTTCCCACAACAAAAAAAGTTTAAACAGCACTATCGGCTCATGTTTGGGACCACAAAGGCACCATAACCACAACGTTAAATGCAGAATTGTACTATGAAACTCTAAATAAACTGCATCAAGAAATTTAAAACCTATGACGTGGGCTACTGACTCTTGGAGTTGTTCTCTTGCACAACAATGCATGGCCCCATATCGCACAACACCATCCATACACAGGTATTGCTTCAACATTTTGGTTGGAAAATTTTTGAACATCCACCATACAGTCCTGACTATTTGTTTCTTTACCTAAAGAAATTTTTGGATGGCCAGAGTCTAGGGAGTGACCAAGAGACAAAAAGGGTTGTGCAGAAATAGTTGGATGGATTGGTGATGAAGGAATCCAAAAACTGGTGTTGTGGTATAACACACACCTCATTAAATATGACAACTACGTAGAAAAATAGTGTACATATATAAGTAACTTTGGACAATAAAAATACTTATAAAACTATTTCTATACTTTTTACACCCAACCTGTTCTTAGTTTCTGAATGTATATCATAGAAACATTAATCCTCAATGGTCATGGTTCCCTTTTCTTTGAATAAAGTGTTACTGGCGATCCCTATTTTGCTAGGATTGGAAAATTCTTCATTTCAATTGGTTTTTGATATCTCTTAAGAACTTTCAGTAACTAACTATTCATATTTCCAATTTAGTATCAAATGCCCTACCCAAAGTTTGAACTTTAACACATTTAAGCATTAGAAAATGTTAAAAAAGGAGGTAATCTATGAAAAACCATCGAATACCAGAAATATGAAGAAAAAGGTCAAGAACAGATCACTTCAAGAATCACCTAGAAGCTGCAATCAATGACTGTACTGAATTATGCCTTCTCTATTCCAGTTCTAGTTTTGCTAACTGCTATGCTTGCTTTCGTGTCCCGATTCAGTAGATGTTTTTCTTATGAGCATCAATATTAGAGCTGTTTAACAATTTACCTCAACAGTAAGAGTTCCAGAAACAGAATCACTTTCATAGGGACGGCTTTGTAATGTAATAATCTGCCTCTGAGAAGGATTTATTAGTAATTCTTCAACGCCCACGATACCAAGCCCTAAAAAGCGGGGTGGCTTTGGTACACGATCATAAACTTCAAATAATAGTTCGGCAGTATTTGGAGATAAGTCACTGCAAATAGATTTCAATATGTTACTACAGTTGTTTTAATATAAACTAAACATAATTACAATAAGAAATGTTCATCCCAGAAAGGAGAATCTGTGTTTCTTTGTATTGAAGTTTGGTTCTTCTGCGGTGGTTCGTCCATTTCCACTACACAGTAAGGTTCGCTGCAGCCTTGATTAGAACCTAACTGAGCTGCCCGGATTACTTTAACCAATAACCTCTTGTCTCCTCTGATTCCTTGACCTCCGGCATGGTTTGGTGTTGATGTAAAGGCATTCATCTGGATAAATGTCATTAGTTATTAAAAAACAAAAATTTTTAATAAAAAATTAAATATGAAATTAATACAGGATTAAATAACTATTTTTCATGGAATGAACTTTTGAAGGCAATATGATGAATTACATATTAAAGTAAAGGATAAATATCAACAGATTCAGCAATGTAGAGAGCATGGTAACATAATATTAGGTTTTGTAACACTAATAGAGTATTTTCTATTATTAAAATTGATACTCTGACAATTGGGCGCTATAAATCAATCTCAATCTCAATCAATCACATTAGAATAACGTTACTTGTCAAAATAACAGTAATGATAACCATAGTAAGTAAATAATTAATAAAGTTACTTTAAGGCTCCTAGGATTTATCATTTTTTAATAATTGCAATTAAAATTTTTAGAAAGGGATACATAGGGACCAGTGGAATATTATAAATTCATAAGTAATAGTTTTATCTACAGGTTTTAATTAATTATGGAAGAGTAATATTGAAAAAACGTAAATTAGCTTTTTTCGATATTAATGCTTCTTTAATCAATTAAGCAATATGGATAAAGCTAGTATTTATGAATTAATACTATTCCACTTGTCCCTATGTAGGTATCATTTTTTAAAAATTTTAACTGCAACTTATAAAAACTAATAATATTTGAATATTGTATTTTGGGTGGCCTAATCCCAGTCCCTAGGAGCCTTAAGTATGTATTTTCAGTTTTTAGTCATAATGTAGCCATAATTAATATAAATTAATAATAAACAACTAAAGAATTACAATATCAATTAATCCTCTAAACATCATTATAACTTTAAAGCTTCTTCTGCAAAGCTTGAATTCCAAGGAAGTTTGCTTTAATAATTTTGTTTTCCCTAAACAAATTATCCAAGGCAAATTTTGCAGCTTCTATCATTGTATTATTAAAAATTAAGAATACCAATATGATACTTCGGGACAACTAATTAATAAAAATGAAGAATTTCGTATATTATATCAGCTAATTGTGAATTTTTCCAGCAAATCTGATATTGAAACAGAAATTACAAAAGAAAAAAATTGCTCCAGATATACATTGTAGTTAAATTTGTTGTCTATTTCCTTTATAGATAGCAGAATCTAGCAACAGCAACTAATCAGTACGAATTTCAGGTTCATTTGGGAACTTGTCACAAATAATACAATTTCCTTTGCCCCATATAAGTTTTGGTGGTAAATATATTTAAATATATGTATAGCTTAATATTGTGGCATAAAGCAACTTTTATGAATTTTTCAAAAATTCTTGATTTAGCAGCTTTTTAGTTGCCAAGATGTTAATTTTCAAACAAAGTTTAGAGATGGCATGGGTTAGTGGAATGGTCCAGAGCTATACAGGTAGTAGATATACAGAGTATTGTATACTTTTGATTTTGAAGTTTGCTAACCGCGGCGATATTTATATCAAACAATATTGAAAGTTATGCCAAATTTTTATTTTATTACCAAAAATACAAGTTTTGGTGCTGTAAATTGCACTGAAAAGGACGTAGAAGTGTAAAAACAATATCAGGAGCATATATCAATATGCCTAGTGAATATGTCTGACAATGCTGTATTCTGGCTCTGGAATGGTCTTAAGAGCGTTAGATGACTTAATATTAGTCAGCCATGACATTAGTCTGAATATGGAAATGGTATGATCTCACTCCAACTTAGAATAATTTTAGTCCGAGCAGTCATCTTTATAAATTCTTTTTACATTTTCACAATGACAAATGTATTAAAATAAAGAATGAAGTTTAAAACGCCTAGACTTACCATGCTGTCATAATGCACAGGTAGAGTATGACCTGGAGTAGGAACATGTCGCGCTAGTCTGGGACATGTAGGATATTGTGCAAGATTTAAATGCACATCTGTGTTACGTAAAGCTGTAACCACAATTTCCCTATAATACAAAATTAAGGTTAATATAAAATATAAAAACACAAAAATGCTTACATTATAACTTCTTGAAGTTGAGTTTCATCCAAGTTGTTTTTGATGTTACCAACAGGCGCTAGAGCAATTTTAATTTCCGGCCAACCGTCGCATTTTAGATCAACCTGAAGCTTATCGGTCACACAGAAGATGTTAAGGCGTGCTCGAAAACGATTCACGTTCACTCGGTAATGGGAAGTATCTACTTTGTCGCCCTTTTGACGGAAACATTTTAATTGGAAAGCAGGTGTTGCTTCACAGTCGCACGTTATTGTCTGAAAACAATTATATTATAAGAATATAATTTAAATAAATATTGGAATAAAATGTTTTATTATAATTAATAAACTCTATTTTTTTAGTCGTCCATCTAACCTTGTTTCCCATTTTTGAATACAGGGGAGTTTTAAATCCTCCTCTGAGTAGCTTGTTTCCATTCAAGAAACTAAATGAATGAAATAAAATATAAAATCGAAAAGACTGATTTCATTCTAATTTGCAAAGACAAGTTAAATAAGAGTTCTGGTAAAAAAATGGGGGAATCTAATAGTAAGTTTAAATCTTTTAATAGATAACACTTTAATTAAACTTAATTAACGTAATTTATAATCGAAAGTATCTTTTTTACCAATCATGATTTATTAATCATGTTGAGGAACAATATCCTTTTAAAATAAAATCGTTTTACAATGATATTATAATATCATACATGTTACTATATAGTGCATTTCATACATCTCGTAAACTTCACTTAAACATTAAAAAATTTAACGTATTTATAATTTAATGTATACTGTTTTCATTAAAAAAAATTCAATTGCAACACTGCAGGAAACACGAAAATCCGAAATGTTTGTAAAGTAAAGCGACACTATAAACATTGCTGAAGTAAACAAGGATAGTATGCGATTTCTATTAGAGCAAGCCTACGTTATCATTTTAGACTAGAATGCATTATAACACAATGCCGATAATTATTAAAGTTCTCAGAAAAGAAAGTGAGGAAATTATTTTAGCAACTTAATGAAATTGGCATGATAAACATTTTCGTATGGGAGAGTCTAGCGGAGCATATAATATTTAAAGACTTTGAAAACTTTTAGGAAACTTGACAAAAATCAGCGTTGAAAAGCGAATCTAATAAATAATACACTCGGGATCCTTGAAAATGGTGCGACGCGTATAACTACTAAGACAAAGATTTTTGATACGATTCAGGTGATACAGCTATCTATCTATCCGTGCGTGCGGGTGTGTGTGTGTGTGTGTGTGTGTGTGTGTGTGTGTGTGTGTGTGTGTGTTATGTGTGTGTGTGTGTGTGTTATGTGTGTGTGTGTGTGTGTTATGTGTGTGTGTTATGTGTGTGTGTTACGTGTGTGTGTGTTACGTGTGTGTGTGTGTGTGTTGTGTGTGTGTTGTGTGTGTGTTGTGTGTGTGTTGTGTGTGTGTTGTGTGTGTGTTGTGTGTGTGTTGTGTGTGTGTTATGTGTGTGTTAGGTATGTGTT
>JAHWXV010252156.1:0-11571 GCA_024586415.1 Phrixothrix hirtus | reverse complement strand
TCACGTGACTTAAGCTCCTACACGTGGCTGATCTGGCGGCCATCTTGGGGCCCATGTCCTAGGGCTGCGCACCTCCACCAACTCGACGGCCATCTTGGGCGCCATGCCATAGCGGCCATCTTGTCACGTGACTTAAGCTCCTACACGTGGCTGAACCTGCAGCCGGGGCAGAGTCCGGGGCCCAATTTCTGCATCTAGGATTCTCCCCCATTTCAATACCTAGGGCTACGCCCCTTCAGACACTCTGGCGGCCATCTTGTGACGTCACTTCCGTTCTAGAAGCACTGTTGTATCACTACTATTATAGTTGACTTGCCTGTAATTTCTTTGACTTATATAACACAAACAAATCTGGGAACAACGCCCCTATTATTACTTGACGTACTTAAAACTTAAATTTTAGCAGCAATGAATTGTGCATACGGTAACATCGCCTAACACCCAGATTTTTAAAGGTGAAGTAACTGAGTTATCACTTACAATTGCGATGGTTCGCGTTTAGTTGTTAGATTATTTTCCAGATAAAATTAAGGACCCAGCGGGTGGATACCAATGGAAGATGGTACTGCCTTTTTCTTCTTGATAAAAATATTCCAAATATTTGGCAAATTCAATTCAGCAACTCTGCTGGATGAATTATTTCAAAAATTCCACAAAGATAGAATCAGTTATCTAAAATAGAAAGTACGCGGCACTTCCGAACTAAAACCTTCTATTACATGCGACCCTTCGCACTTCTTCATACTTTGACTGTCGATCATAAACTAAAAACTGAATGCGATCCTTCCCACGAGAATTTATTGCTTATGAACCGCTAAACTTCGGCGGTCGGCGATATTCCTGGCGCATTTATTATTGCTCCAATTGCCCCGCTAATTACTATACACGTTTTTGTACTTACGATATACATTACTTACTTAAGCGCTTATCCTCGGAAATTTTCATGTAAGCATACGACCTTTTCGTTACCCTTGAACCGCGTGTAACTTCAATGTTACCGCTTGTTAAATCAACAAATCTGACCTAAGCGTCTATGAAAATAAATGGAGTTCTGTATTTGAGCTGTATTTTTAAAATGCTTAATTTTAAACTTTATACGAGGTGCATTAAAATAGTTAAATATATTAGTCAATTTATTCCTTAGAGAAGTGATGTTTTAACTGATTTTAAATTAATTCTGATTTTAATTAAATTGTATAAGTAAATAATGTATGGAGTAATGCTTTCTTATTATGTAATGTTTAATTTAGCGTAATTAACAAAACAAAACAGCGCGAGGTGACAAGTACTGTTTACAATTAGGGATGAAAATTTATCCCTATTGCTTGACAAATGGTCATCAGCACCGTTGTCAATTAATATTTGCACAAGAATTGTCCGTAGCTGTTATAATTTTACCTACTGAAATGTATACTATTTTTCATTATTTCGTACCGTCAAATGGAGTTACTTGAGACAGATGGTTTAACTTGAGACAAACAACATTTTTTTAAAAATTGGCCTATTGCTACCATTTATGTTTAAATTTTCAAACTTCCAATGCTGTATTTTGTATTGTAGATGTCTATTAATTCATTATATCATTGGCATTATCAGCTGTGCGCAATATTTGTGTACTAATATTTAATTTTAGGAAACCATATATTTTGCAGTTTTAAGAACATTAAAATGGTCCCATTTGTGCTGAGAAAACTATTCGGTTTATTTATATAACGAAAATCCCGGTTGTCATTCACTATATCTCTAAATATATGATGTGCATATTTAACCTCAAAACAGTGTATAAAAGGGTTACTGCGATGTTTTTAAAAAATTGTACTTTTACAGGGTAAATTGAGACATTCCGCGTAAATATCGGAGACAACTTGGGGCTAGAAAATATTGTGACTATTCCAGTGACAATGTACAAAAAGCACTCGAAAGTTATGTAATTGGCATATTATCACTTAGAGAGACTGAGGCGCGTTATGCAGTGCCACGGGCAACGCTTATTCGTAAATATCGGGGAATTAATGTTTTAAATCCTGATAGATCAACAGATTTAATGAGATAAGACTTTTAATAGGATGGAAGTGCTAAAAAGGCACCCTGATTTTTATCCAGACAATGCTGATGACAATTTGAATCAACCCTTAGCAGATGCGCTTGAGGACATAATACGGCGACACGTAGTGGGAGAACAACCACCTCCAAAAAGAAAACGAAAAATTAATGTTGAGGCGGAAACTTCGATAACACTGGAGGATTTTACTATGGCTGGAACAAAATCGTGAGCTTTAGGTGAATCCTAACCTTTTGACAATAACGACGAATTTATTAATTCTGATGACAATGGAGAGGTCATATCAGATGATAATCAAACCATGTAAAACATTCGCCCACTATTTCTGAATTTACTGATTTACTGAGGGCCTGATTGTGATTTCTATGTGTTGAAAGAACGAAGAAAGAATGCTCAAAACATTTTGTTGCAATAATCAAAACAATAAATAAGAGATCTTATACAGTAAGCTGCTTGAGGGAATATAAGAGGTCAGAAAAGTTATACGTGTATTAGAAACTCCTGCCATAAGAAGAGGCCACCATATTTTCCATGAAGATATATTATTAACTGATTCGTGCAACGAATAAAAATATAATATTTAAATCAATAATATGTTGTATTCTTGTAATGAATAATTGTGTTTTGTTTGTAATGAATGATGTTGTTTTGGTTTCTTATAATGAAAGTAAAAATATATAGAGTAAAATACATTCCTGTTGAATTTCTTGTTTATTACAATGTTCTAAATTTTTTATGGAAACGCATTTATATGTATATATGTATTTCTTATTTTTAATGTCTTAATATACCCTAACAAAGGGAACATACAATTTTCAACAATTGATATGTACGTCTTAAGTTACCCCAGTTTCTGAGTAAATTGGGACATCCTTAAAAATATTAATAATTAAAAATGTATTTAAAAATGTTGTATTTAGAATGGTATGAGGTACATTAAAGCTCAGTTGATCCTTTTTAAAAAATCATATGTGCTTTCATATTTTTTTGTAAATATATTTATTAAAATTATCTTGAAACTGTCTCAAGTAACCCCGTTTGACGGTATATATTGGTTTCTGTTGCTGCTATATTTCCTTGCCGCCATATACAACAGCATTATTCCGTTTAGGACGAAAGTTTTTAAATATGCTATACATTATCCGCCATACACACATACATCGCCCAACAAGTTCTTCAATTTGGGGATTAAATAATAATCACTTGGGGCTAAGTCAGGGCTGTATGGCGGATGTTCAAATATTTGCCACTCAAACCACTGAAGCAAATCCTGTGTCAATTCAGCTGCATGTGGACTTGCATTATCGTGAAGGAGAATGATTCCTCTGGTCAACATTTCGCGCCGTTTGTTTGTAATGGTGCGGAGGAGTCGGTGAAGCGTCTGAAAGTAGGCCGCTGCATTTATGGTCTCACCTCTAGGCATGTAATCGATGAAGAGGACACTCTTAAGATCCCAAAACACCGTAATCATAATCTTTCTGGTTCTCAAAATTTGGTTTGCTTTTTTCGGATCGCTAGTGATGCCATTCCATTACCTTTAATGTGTTGGTAAAAGGCCGAATTTTAGTGGGAACCGTCCTGATCCCATCGTCTTATAGCTTTTGACAATCTACTGTAAAGGACCGATCATGATACAGTTACTCTGATCTGATACAAATGCAGACAAGCCTTAGATGTTTGAAAAATCGAGATACGCGTAGAAAATACACATCGAGCAGTTCCGCCATTAGATCTCCATATCAAGATTGCGTCCTCAAATTTTGATATGGATGCGCTGATTTGATACAAATATTAACATGCCTTAAGGAGCGCTTGTTCGCATAATACAATATTTACATTATGTATAACTTCGCCATAGATTACTAACGAAATGATTATTTTTTAATATGGTTTTATCTCATTACTATGTTGCTTCGTAGTATGAAGTTTGATGTACGCATAGATTTTATAAAAAAGTTGTATTTTTTATAAATAATTGTTTTAAGGATGTGATAATTAATGTGTTTAATTTCTTTAAAAGTTGCAGTTGGCTTAACGCATTTAAATGAAAACGACGTTTCAGTCCATTTATGTTATAAACAATCTATGTAAATAAATAAATCGATTCATAAAGATATAAGATGTCTCGCAACTAATTAGAAATAAAGGAACACATCGGAAGAATAAGTTTATAGGTTTATTAAAGTAAAGTGAGCAGTTATACATTATAAAGCATAGAATTAATTTGTTTAAGACTTACATAAGGTGTGACATGGCGGCTTGGAACTATATGATTGAAAAACACACGCACTTTGGTACTATCAGATACTTAGGTAGTTCTGTGTTATACGTTCTCTTAGCATATATTCTTTCCCGACGATATGTCACCTCTTTATATACTCTATTCCTAACCAGAGGTCTAGGTACCGTCTCAAAAATCATACGGGTGCGATAAACGTCGTATAATACAAACTTTGAGAGCAAATGAAAATATTAGTGATATCAAGTTAAAATTTTCATTATTTTTTCATATACAATCTAAATTGCAATGTCAAATTTGAATTTGGATTTTATAAGTTGTAATAGTTACAAACATATTATGTTATTATTTTACAGATAATATATGGTATTCAGTAAATAATAGGCCATACTTCATTGGCGACCTCCTTGGGTTAAAATAGACCCATTTAGACCAATTTGTCTTGTTAGCATTATGCGTTTATTTTTTCATGAAAAATGGTTCACTTTCAAAGTGCTTGTATTTGAATTTTGCGTAATAGGGGTTTTTGTGAAAATCGTAAAGGGCACTTGCAGTATCTCTAAGATAACCTATGTTTGCTGATATTATTGTAAGGCGCAGCTCAATCTTACTGAAAGTAGGGTCCATTCAATTGCGCTAAGAGCAATCCATCCAAAAATGCTAGTACATAAGTGCATGGTATTTCCCTGCATCCAACGTTCCATTTATAAAAACGAATCCTTTTAATCTATCACTGAGAAAATCATACAAGACATTTGAATTACATCTATTTTGAAATGACGTCCCATAAAAATTCTGAGTTTGTCCCTACTCTAGCATCGCTGCTGGAAACATTCATGGCTGAATGTTTGTTAAAAATGCTTTATTGCGGAAAGTGCATTCATCGAACCAGATAATTTTCGTATAAAACACAGGATCTTCTCGTAATTTGACTACAATTATAAAATTCCAGTATTCGTTCTCTAACGTTTTCTCGGATGAAATGAATTTTTGTGCAACATATGGTGTAAATTTGTACATTTTCTTAAACTGAAAGAACTGTGCTGTTCAGTGTTCTCAAATTGTGTACAATTTCATGCGTAGAAGAATAAGATTTCCATATGTAAAAGAATATTCAATTCCAGATCTTTGTCCGGGTATTCACGTTTAGTTGATTTCTGCTTTTTAAAAAATTCCGTACATCCGTAGGTTAGCTTCAAACCTTATAAAGTTTGGGAATGTGCTAATTCCCTACATAGACGGTGCTCCGATAGGTATCTACGTACTGATGCGTGAGTGTTTTTACGGCACTCTAAGTAAACTTACAACATATCGGTTAATTCCCGGTGATTACTTTTACGTCTTAATAAGTATACCTTTCAATACTCACTGACTTCCGAAATGACCCTCATATCATATGTTTCCCGATGTATGTTTTTCCACCTGACCTGTATCAGTTTTTATTAGAAAAATGTTTTTTCCCGAAGTTTAAAGCAAAAGTGGAATGTTATACAAATTCTACCCCTAAAACTAACAGCTTTTGATCTTAATTAAATTTCATCAAAATTTACACCTCCCTTTAAATTTAATAGCTTGTCCTATAATTAAAGTAAGCAGCTGAATTTTGGAAATAGCTCTTGTTTGTTTGTTTTTGTGGCTGAGGGTTCAGCATGCGGAGTTTCCCTTGGGCCTCTTGGACTAAAACTGTTATTTCGCAATGCCTTCTAGAATTTTGCAGAATCTGGAGGAGTTCCATCACCAGTGGGAATTTTTGACGTGCTAAACATCACATTGACACGAGACCTACGATTTTACTTACGAGAAGAAGGTATGTTTTTTAAATTGTTCTCCGCTGAAAACTTTACAAACCTCGATCGAGTTTGAACCCCCGTCCCTTGGGTGTAGAAGCAAACATGCTAACCACTACACCAGTGGGGGACGGCTTGATAAAGCTTAATAATGAGTAGAGCTTGCATTTACATGAGACACAGATGGACCAAATATACGGGGTATTTGAAAAACGCGGCCAAGCCTCTTCAATTTCGACTACTTATAAGTTGCTTATTTCTAATGGGGAATACCATAATTTATAATTGCGGTCAATTCCTTGTTTAATTGCCTTTCGATTGATGTATTTATACCATATGTTTAGAATTCACCATCATTGAGTTAGTTTGCATTTTCTGCGATAAAGTGAAGAATCGCGTAATTGTTGAGTATAGTGTACCGTGAATCAACTATTTAATGTCATATCTGTCAACTTAAATTTCCATATTATCATAGTGTCGTAGCAAAATTGTCTAAAGATGAATAATAACAACAATAAGAATTACTCGAATGCAGATTTATTGAATTTACTTTGTATCCACCGAGAGTGTACAGAATTACTAGTAGAATATGTAGAAGATTTAATAAACCAAATCCTAATTTACCATTTATGAACTAAAGGAAGTTCAGAAAACTTGAAACAAGCCTTTTTGAATTTGGAACTTTAAACTTCCTACAGTAAATACCAGACGAGTTACTAATAATAAATACAACGAAATAACTGTACAGGCACATTCCAAAGCATATTCAGAAGCTTCCACTTCGAGTGCTGTGCCTGACAATGATATCAGTTGTTCATCGATACAACGAATTTTGAAGAATCATAGAATGCACAATTACAACTTTACTGAAGTACAAAATTTACATCTGCATATTTTAGTTCCAAATGTAGAATTCTATGAAACGGTTTTAATACACACCAAAAAAATCCAGACTTTATGAAAAAGATTATTTGGACAGACGAGTCGAAATTTGTAAGAGAAACACCCCAAACATGTTTGAAGATAGGTAGACTGGAAGATATAGTTTGAATATACAATTAGGAAACATAGGAATGTTTAAAAGATAAAGTAAGTAGGTTGTAAAACTAGATTAATATAAGCGTTATGTAAATTGTATAATCATTTTAAAACACGTCAATAAACACTTAGACAATAATTTCAAAGCATACCAAACAGTTTTAAAATGGGTACACGCTGTTTTCCTTGAGAAGTAATGAAAAGGTTACTAAGAGTCTTCAACTGACCACCGAGTATTGCACTCGCATCGAAGTCTTCAACTACCCACTAATTATTAACTATGTAAAATTATTAAAAACTTAACTTATGTCAATTCAGTTCGTGAAATTCAACTACAATTATATCTGAGACCTTCCATCTAACGCAGTTAATACATGCCTATAAGAACAAATGGAATCGGAAAAATTGGAAAATACAAACAAATGACGAAGAAACATTTTTCGTGGCCCCAATTATAAAAATGCAAAAATTAATAAAAAAGTAATTTTAAGGGTAAATAGCACGAACTTTATTTTAGTAAATTATGAAAATCGAAGACTAAAGTGCGCTTCAATAAGCGCAATTTTTGGCGAATATTTAAATACCGAAGAAAAAGTTATTATTACGCATAAGGTAAACATTAAAGATATTTTTTCGAAGAATATGCAGCAAATATACATTTTGAAAAAAGATGAATTCTCAGTTAAAGTAAAAACGGAAGAAACAGTTGTACTATGAGTAGATAAGATTCGCCACTTCTGCAACACTCCACCATTTTTTCTTAAAATGAGGACGTAACCTGCTCACCCAAGGCGTCGCGAGATTTCTATTGAATTAGACCCTTCTGATCGCTGACGTCATGCGCTCTCCATCCTGGAAAATTGAAATTGAAATATAGGGTTCGTTTCGCAGTCGCCAAATTGAATTGGCGCGAAATTGAAACTTAACGCCTCATTAACATAACATTTTGGTCACGTGCTCAAGCGATATATCTCGATCACAAAAGCATAAATTTTATAATTTCTAAAATGGGCACTACATCAAAACTGCGCAGAAGTATAGATTGTGAGTAAACAATAGGCCTTGACTCCAGAAAACCAAATTTCGCAATTTCGAACGTCTAAAGGGTAGAATTGTTTATTAAGGCGTAATGCGGTGGCGATCTTCCAATAAAGTTGCATTATTCTAGTACAGATCTTTCGACCGGATTGCTAAGGGTGGAAAGTACTGGTCAAGGAAGGTCGAAAATAAACCTTATAAACGTTGTCCGGCTGGGTTGTATGGCTGTCGCGATTCGTGTGTTGTGATGTAACGGTTGTGGTCATTGCAATCCGTCTGATCCTAATTAAAGAATATTGTAGGAAGGGTAGAAAAAGCTTAATTAGGGAGAGCGCCGCGTCGTCTTCCTTGCCTACGCCAATGATCAAGTTGCAGGTGATTACCTAGTTTGCTAAAGTTGTGCTTACTATGCACTCAGAACGACGAAAAAGTTACAGTGCGTAATGACATAGTTATGATAAACAAAACAAATATAATTGAAATAGTATTTAAAGTTTGATTGATCATCCAATCCGAAACTAGATGGTAGCAGGAATTTAAAGACACTAATAAAATGCATCCTGAAAGACATATTATAAATTTAAACAAAGTGACAAGCAAGAAAGGAATAATCTTATGATAATCGTTTATTTCGTACACAGAAATCTAATAGGAAATTAGATGTTAAATGATAGTTGCATGAAATTCGACATATTAGATACATTAGATACATTAGATAAATTAAATTATTGCAGGTGACGTCGATAAATTTTATAGTCAAGATTATATTCATAAATGACTCAAAGCGAAAATAAATCTGATATAAGTTTGTGTAAGATTTCTTGGATTACCGTAATATAATCGAGCTTTATATTTAAAATATGATAGCAAATTGACTAATTAAATTTCTACATACTTTTAGCAAATTTTTAAGAAAATTGTAAGATCAATACGTAATTGCAGAATACTCATAATAAAATTTTATACTTAATATTCATAAAAATACATGTTCGGGAATTGATGTTTAATCAAAATGCGAAATATTTAAACGTGTTCCATCTGTCCTTGCTGGACTATATGCGTGTGCTTGTATTCATATGTTTTAAGATTATTAAATCGAAATTTATTCCATGTAATATCACAATGTAGGCACGATGTATCGAACTTCCAGATTAAAGGCATATAGTTAAATCGTTATGACTTCTTAGGTAGCAAATATTACGTAGAAATGTACGCGTTGAAGAGCGATTTAATATAATTACAGATCATTCCAAATGAGCCAATTATAACAAGTTTGTTAGGTTTAAATAAACAACTAACGTTGGTCGATTGTCATTTTGATTAAAAGAAATAGAAGGGAGTAAAGAAATAAACGAAAAAACGAGCTGTTAGCGTCCTTGTGATAGGCAGCTCGGCGATCTCTTTCTCCGGAAAGTCGAGGTGTCTATGCATCCAGGTCCGTTGAAGAATAACATAGTACAAATTGAGTGCAGAAATCTGAAGAACGTTCCACCCTAGCGTTCTAACAGCAGGAGACGGCGTAGAATGCAATGCATCGGAACCGCTTCTCAGATTCGATTTTACACATCTTGGCCTTAGCTTACTTGCTAAATAACAAAATTGAAAGAAATCGTCAGAAGGCCCTAAAATAAAAGATACAATTCTTACGCTTACGTAATTACGTAATTAAAATAGCGTACAACAATAAGAATAATTCGTTTGTATGTTTTCTTCAACACTACTACAGAACGAATAAATCAAAAGGACCTATAAAATGCAGCAAATAACAACATATGATATCTTGGATAACAAGTTTGTGTTGAAACTATGAAGTATATCTTGAAGCAAACGATTTGTATTACGAGCTGAATTTAAATTGCTCAAATTTATACGTAGAAAGTGGCGTAACTAAAGGGTTTTGAAAATAATTAAAATAAAACAAAAGCTAAAATTGCCTAAGTATTAATAAAACATTAAACGATAATTCTTTTAATCCTTAACCCAAAGAAAAGATACAAATTGCAATTTAGGAGCTTTCCAAAATAGAACGTGACAGTTCTCGAGAATATCTATAAATTAACGCCATATTGGATGACGTGACCCGCTAGTAAATTTTCTAACATACTCGAGAATATTTTGATAACAACGTTAAACGGGTTCGTTAAAACCAAATTTTTGCATTTTTGCGCCATCTATAGGATTAGTTATAAAATAAACCACGCAACACTACTATGAACTTTTAGTCACATTATTTGCTGAACGGGAGACTCCATTAAGGAGTCTATATAAATTCCAGTATGGTTCTGTCTTTATTTAATACATTACATAAAAGGAAATAACGATTTCTACCTGCCATTGTTTATATCTGAAGATAATTTAATAGAACCAAACACGTAATATAGTATTAATTATTAAAATACATAATACAGAAATAAGAATACTAAAATTAATATGAACTAAAACTTAAAACATGAACTGTATACACACAGTTATCATTAAAACTATTAGTAAAATATCAATAATGAAATATTATAAACAACTGTACAAGTAATGCTTTAATAACACAGGATACACAATAGATTTAAAACTAATATCTAATTCACTTTTATCAGCTACTAATTATACGAGGTACTACGTAGAAGGCTCTATTTATAAAAGTTTAAACTTCAAATTATAATAGATTTCCATTTAAAAATATTTCATGTAATAAACAGGTTTTTTGCTCTTCATCCATGAAATATCGTAAAAATAGAAAATATGTTAATAGTTTATTTGTAAAAATTACGCAGTAGTTTAAGACTTTGACATTATTCATTATTATTTTAATTTTATATACTAGATGATATTAGTTAACCTCATCGACAAAGTGCAATATGGGCGTATTTTACATATGACGCTTGTAAATTAAATACACGGTTTTATCGTTTAAGCTGTCGATATCTGCCTTTTCTAATTTTTGATAGCGCTTGGGTAAATAGTATAATGCATCACCCAATTCCATTGTTACTGCTTAACCATATCTAAAAGATGAAATATTAGTAAAATTCGTATTATTAATACAAATGTTATTATACTTCGATTCAAAAATATCAAAAAGGCTCACTTCGTATTTAATATTCATGGTTAAATCTTTAAATTTTGAAGTATGGACAATTTATCCAACTTTATTTAAAGTCGTAAGATCCATTTCTGAAATAAGTAAAATTAAAGGGAACAAACATAAATAGAAGATACTATATAAAAATAAATCTTACATGGTTGAGTTTTGTAGTCTTAAGTCTCTATGGTGTTAGACTGATGGACGTAAAATGAATCTCGGATTTTATAGGGAAAAAATCTGGTGTGAGACAACACACGACTTTCTCTTACACATTTTAAATTTAATTTGAATTTATTGACGTTAGTGACTTTCCTATACACCTAAATTG
>JAHWXV010252123.1:0-11385 GCA_024586415.1 Phrixothrix hirtus | reverse complement strand
TATAATATATATATATATATATATATATATATATATATATATATGATGGGAATATAATTTTGGCTGTTGAGATCTATCATCTAAGCCTCGGAAACATTCAGCTAAATACGAAATAATTTAGAATGATAAAATTATGCTATAATTATTAAAAATGTGTATGTTCGAATAATAGATTATTTATGTATGACCAGGTAGCAAAAATGAATGGTTACGGGGATACATCCACTGAAAAAGGTGCAATTTGAGAATTGGTAAAGATCTAATCTAATACAATAGCTTTACATATTATTTTATATAATTTAGAAGATAATTCTTACGTTCATTTAAAGTATGAATAAATAATGAAAATAGCTGAATTATGTGCTATCCGCTATCGTTTATTTAACACCGGTAATTAATGTAAACATAAAATTTCCTAAATAAACTAATGTGGATATAAATAATGAATGTTATTCCGCTGATGTGTAAATTCATCGCATCGCATTTTATAGTTACGCGCTGTGACGTCATCATTTTATGCGTGTTACAACCTGTCATCTACCACGGGGTATTACTAGAATTAATTAATTACATATTTGAAAATGATCATGATAGATTTTTTAAGTTAATTTCTAGACTAATTAT
The DNA here is from genome assembly GCA_024586415.1 of Phrixothrix hirtus. Taxonomy (NCBI): domain Eukaryota; kingdom Metazoa; phylum Arthropoda; class Insecta; order Coleoptera; family Phengodidae; genus Phrixothrix; species Phrixothrix hirtus. Next base: position 10,761 of record JAHWXV010252123.1, on the reverse strand, counting down.
ATAATTAAAGAATTTGAGATAAATTTAATTAATGCTCCGATTTTACATTAATTATCCGATTAGTTACATAATAATGGATTTTAATAAGCTTTCGCGTATAAATTTTAATTGTAAAAATATAATTATCAAAAATATTCCTTAATAAAATTAAACTATATAAATGAAAATAAATGTTTGATTACTTATATTAATTAGCCGACTAATTAAATTAAACCGTCAATAAAAACCGCGAAAACGCGAATAAAACCGCGAAAACGAGATTTAAACCACGAATTTACACCCTCGCCGTGGGTCGACAGTTACTACTGTTAAAAATGTTGCTGTGTGGCTGGCGTAGAAACCGCTAATCTTTTCTAATTATATTCTTACTCTTAGGTTTTAAATCAAAAACGAACGATTTTTTTTCAAATATTGATTTAGGGATGTGAATATTAATATCTCTTGGTTTATTAACTGGTTTCGATTCTGTTTCATATTGTATGTAACACTGGGGGATGATCTTGATTGGTTGATCTCTAACCAATTTCAAAATTATAGCTACTGTTTGTGTTTTCACGTTTATCCAAAAATGTCTACCCTTCTTTTAAATGTTTTTCCTTACTTTTCTTCGGTCCAACATCATCGAAGAACTGCTAATAATTTTGCTTAAAGAACATGTATTGCATTTCACTTAGACCGCTACAAATAAAAGTGAAATACATCGATATATTTGTCAGCACATTTTCAATGTACGGAAGTCGTTAGAGAGACAAAGTCAAACAGTACAACAGCCATAATTTATGTAAGTAATAGATAAATCAATGTTATTTAAATTCTGCTGTAGGGATAACTGAGCTAAGTACGAAATGTAGGAATAGGACTGAGAAGAATGAGATTAGGAATGAGTGAAGATACGGCCCCGACATTTGAATCAGGGAGCTTCTACGAATTCAGAAAACCGCCCAGAGGAAGTCGTGGGATCGAACCCAAGAAATCCGGATTGCAAGTTGTAGAGTTAACTCATACACTACCCTAGTTAGGTTAAAATGTTATACATTTCTCAAAACTATTATGGCGCAAGTTGCACGTATAGCCGCATTTGTATCAAATAAAAATGATTATATTCAACGAATGACCTTGAAACAGAAATGAGTTACATTCGAAACTCCTTAGAACTACTTTGGAATGCCTGAGCATGCAGTAAAGTATGTATACACAAAGTGCGTTTCAAAATATGATTAATAATGAAATATTAAATAGAACAATAGTAGATAACATTTGATAGCAGCTTGCCATGTGCATAATAAGACATAAAAAATTAAAATAATGGTTTTACTACAGTACAATTTAAGCAACAAACTGTGTTTTAGTACAGCATTTTGTTTCTTGCCAATTTGCATTTATGAGTAACAAAACGAATATCATTGTTTTCGATTTATCATGAATAATAGCTGTGGCTCTGTTAAATTCCGGAAATCAAACGATTTACGTGTATGCCCATTACCAGGTCGTTAATTTGTCATTTCGTTATAAAATATCCAACACTAAGTGCCAGTTTCATAATAAATTTAAGGGCCCTCAATTTTAATGCTACTTTTACTCCTATGGAACAGAAGTTAAAGTTAACTTTGAAATAAAGTGCTTTTTATTTATAATACTGCACTATTGTAAACCGAGGTTATTAAAATAAAACATATCCAACATTAACTGTATCCTTTATACTCTTGATACTTAATTATATTAGTTTGTAGAAAGCATATACGAAAGAGCACACCAACTAATAAACATTTTAAATCCCCACTGTAGCTATATATTTTTGAAATAGGTATGCTTACAACCATTTAAATTATTGATATGCATATATATGGGTATTTATTAATATTCAACAGATTATTATTATTAATGGTAATAATGTAAATGTACATTGGGGTGGCAGTTTTCGTAATAAATCCTTTTAACTAAATTCGATACAACATTGCATAGGGGCCGATTCGCGATTATTAAACTCATTTATTAATTACAGATGGTAAAGACCCTATTAGCCGTATACATAGCTACTTCCATTCATTATGAATTTGATTTGCTTAATAATAGAAATAAATTATTTTATGGTTTAGTTAATTACGACTTGAATTATTTGAATGAAACGTTAACAATAAACGTGTACAGCCTACTACATTATATAGATGTAATACTTTTCTTTTTATGTTACATAATTGTACGGATCAGTAGTTAATTTTCATTTAATGCTTCTTATTATAGATAAAAACGCTATAAAATACAAATTTATACAATCAACGTAACAGTTACAATTTAATAATTGAATAGTTATTTCTAGTTCTTGACTATCATCTGAGAGAGTTTTGAAAACTTTGGCTGTTAAATTAACTGTGAGGAACGAACCCAGTTGTGTTGAATCTGGTGAACATAATGAGGAGTAATGCCATTTTGTTGCCGCGTCGAATTGGTTTTCTAAAGACTGGGTAATTAGTAAATCTATATCACATTACAGTAATTCGAGATAGTGTCTTGTTCATCGCTTTTAACCCATCTTGTACATGTATTACTATCACATATTTTAGTACACCTTGTACAATTATCATTTAAAATAGTTTGAATTAATTAGAATAGTTGCAAGTAGGTTATTTAATTTAATTTTAGAGCTGTTGGGAATATTTAAATAACCGTTTGTGACTATTTTAATCCAAATTAGTTGTATATAATCTACCTTTAAAATATAAAGAATAAGTTTATATAGAAAAAACTGGAAAATATGATCTCATTAATGAGGTGTATCAATATTATTGATCAATACGGCGATTACAATATCCTACATGCTAAAACAAAGCAAAATAAAATTGCATATTGTTATTATGAATTCAAGATTAATTCATCTAACATGATGGGCAAAATGCTGTAATTAACGCGCGTTATTCATGAATTCAGATTAAGGCTTCGTAAAAACTGTTTGTCGCGAAAGCATTCTCTCTTCTTATTATAACCTGAAAATGACAATTATCCAGTGTATTTATCTTATGTGTTGTTTAATTAGTGAAGAATACAAACACAAAGGTATTTTATTTGTGACATATTTTTAAAATAGTGTTGGAAACAACCCTTACCTTTGGCAATTTTTGCCAATAAAGAAATGTGACAATCGAGGCATTTATGGACATTTCAACTAAAGAACTAAAATCATTGCCTTGCCCTAAATCTAGAAAACAGAATTAATAACTTTTAATAACTTTGTAAGGTACAATTTTATTAAAAACTATATCTTCATGCCTTCATCGCCTCGACAAAATTTATTATCCGATCAAGTGCTAGTGTAATAAACTTCAAATAACTACATTCAAACTTAGTTTCAAGGTGTTTTATTAGTCAATTTGATATATTATTGTAACTCTTCAAATTATTGAATATCCTTCTAAAATCCTTGCTCTACTATTAATATGCTTATCATTTATAAATTTTTTTGTAAAGCTACAGGCTGTTGAACTAGCATATTTTATAGCTTTAGTTTCGTTAGTTTCAATTACATTTTGAAGACGAGCATTTTCAGAACTTGATAATTATTTTTTACTAGCTTAATTAACTTTTTATATTGATCCACATAGCTATGATTTGGTACCAAGGTATTGCTTTGCTGTTTGATTAAATTTTAGTAATAATTTTAGTTTATTAGCTTAACTGTAGTTCAAAATTTTAAAAACTTGCTTGTTCTTTCACAACCATTTTGCATTTTACATTTTTCATAATATTGTTTGCATAATTTATCATTTTTCCATACTTCGAAGTTACTTATCTTCCACTTATTGATTTTCTACGTTTTAATTAAATACTAGTGATGGTCTTTACATTTTCCCTTTTTAGCAGTAATGACAAATAATTTTGAGTTTAAATAACCTATGTGTACATTTTAGATTCTATTAACTTTTGAAAAGATTTATTGCGGCAAAGATAATCTATAGAATAAGCCGAATCGACCTGGCTTAACTTCAAATGGCAACTAGCTTATTAAATAAGAAGCCCTCACACAAAAGAGAAAAAATCTAGCATCGTATGTGAGGCTAGAAGAAGTTCCTAGAGCTCGATTTTTACAGAGAATGTAAGCTCAAAGTCTACAGTCTACAGTCTACAGTCTAAAATAGTTTTAGGTCCTATGAAAGTCGTCATATCAATTTCAAGGCCATGGTTTTGTTGCCAGCGGCTAGCGGGAAGTCGTGGTTCTTTGTTAACTAATATTTCTCGGTGACAAATTACCTTGAAAGAGCGGTAATGCATGCAAGCGTCGAGATCGGCAAAAAAAATAGCGCTACTGGCTTTAAATCGAGAATTGACTGTACTTTGATCACTAAAGCTAAAAGAGAACATGGCAGCGATAAGTAACAATTGCGTATAAATTGCTAAATGCAACGAATAGAAATATTGTAGACTGAATTATGGTGGTCGAAGACGGGTCGATTTAAGTGCTGACTACACCGCTGACTTATGTAATTTCCGCTTTAATATTTATATCAATGCTAATATAAAATATATTCAGCTTAAAATATCTAAAAGAAAAGTAGTTATGTATGCTGCAGAAATGAAAACACTACAGGTAAAATAAACAGATGTAGTGAAACAGCTAATAACGTTACAAATCAATTCAAATGCAAAATATAAAATATCAAACTAAGGTAAAGTCAAATCCAATTTTGAAATCAACTGTCAATTATAGATAAAACAAGATTTTGGGATCCTACTGTTTAGAACACTTCCTTAATTAAATGAGACCTTAAAATAACTACAAAGGTCTGGTGTAAGACAACACACGACTTTCTCTTACTTATATGCAAATGGTGTCCGTAAACAATTAAATTTGTATTTACGTTTATTTTGGAAACAACAATTGTAACGGTCATCCATCCAAGTTACTGGACACGCGAAAGGTTGCTTAATTTCGGAAATTTTCTCTGATAACTTGCTTCAACGCTTTTTTTCAGAGAAACCGTTAAGTTCGCGTAAAAGGGCATTAAAGGCGTAATAACCGCAGAAAGTTTTAAATAAATTTAGAGCTGTTTTCTAGAAAATTGCAAAAAAATCTAAAAATTGCAAAAATAAAGTGGCACTTTCGGTCACTGAATTTTAACTAAATTCCTCACGTCTCACGTGCGCAAGATAAAATACTTGAATATAAAATTTCATTTTTATATGGTGCTTAGCTTTTGGTACTTCCGGTTACTCCATTTTCGAAAATCTATTAGAGAAACTGCTTAATTCATATAAAACGGAATTAAGTAGCTAAGAAATATATTGTTTTAAAAAATTGTTAAGTCGATTTCATGAAAATTGCGAAAACGAATATTCGGCAAATATCTAAAAATGACAGAAATAAAGTGGAATTTCCGGTTGTTCGATTTTAACCGACTTTGATTTGATATAAAATGTAGTTATGACCCCAAGTATAAATTTCCATTCAGCTTGTACTTATAGTTTCATAATTATTTTATTTAGAGTTAACGGTGAAAGTACTTCCGGTTACTCAATTTTCGGAAATTTTCTTGAGAAATAGCCTAAATTATAAGAAAGGCAATTAAATGACTAGGAGATTCTATAAGTTTTGAAAAAATCGTTACAGCCAATTTCGAGAAAATCGCGGAAAACGAAAAGTTCGAAAAATAGCTAATAATAACAGAAATAAAGTTGTACTTTCAGTTATTCGATTTTAACCAAATTCTTGATTTATCATGGAAATGTAGTTTGGACCTCAAATAAAAATTTTCGTTTATCTAGGACTTTTAGCTGCATAGTTATTTTATTCACAGTTAATGGTAAGAGTACATCCGATTACTCATTTTACAGAAAATTTTCTAAAAAACCGTCTTAATCATATCAAAGGAATTGAAATTCTAAGAAATGCAATAAAGTTTTTAAAAAAATCAGCCGATTTCGATAAAATCGCGAAAAACCAAGTAATGACAAGAGTAAAGTAGTACTCCCGATTTTAATGAAATTATTCTGGTAATATACCCATTAAATATAAAATTTTGTTTATATACGTTTCGGTTTTTACACATCTTATCCACAAACGCACACACACACACATATACGGACACACACACAGACCAATTTTCAAAAACATTATTTTCGTACCCAGGGGACCCGAAAACGTATATTTCCGCTAAAATTGTAACATCGAAAATTTTCATCGAAAACAATACTCTTCCATTTATTCATATTTCATATAGATAAGAGAAAGTAAAAATATGGAAAGTGACGTATACATATTTTACAGTTCTCCAAGCAAAATGCAAGGTGTAATACGTATGAACACTCTCCTATTTACAAATCTTTACAGCACTATGTATTCCACTGCAATCATTTTTACTAAACGTAATATACTTATAACTTTTAAAACACCAGTAGAGATTGTAGGCGGATTCTGGACCAAAACGCTACATAACCTCACTTTTGATGTTTGGCGGCCATCTTGCGGGAAGAGATAACAGCGGCCAATTTGTGGCAGGAGTCAGCGGCGGCCATTATGTGGGAGGAGTCAGTCATTTTGTATGAGGGGTGGTTGGCGATTTTGTGGGTGGGCGGCGGCCATTTTGTGTTATTGCTGGTCGACCATTTTGTGATCGGTCATTTTGGAGCGTGGCGGCGCATACGCAGGATTGAAGAAATTCGATAGCGTGAATATCGTCTTGATGTAAGGATAACATGTACATCTTTTTGTAGTAAAGGAGAGAGAGAATGAAGGCAGACAGAGAGACGGCCATTTTAGTGCATGGCGGCGCATGCGCAGGATTGAAAAAATCGGACAGCGTAAATATCATCATGATGTAAGGATAACATGTACATGTTTTGTAGTAAAGAAGACGGATAAAAACAATTAATTATTAGACAGTCGGCCATATTCATGCGTGGCGCCACCTGCGCAAGACTAAAAAAATCAGACCTAGCGTAAATAATATGTGCATATTATTGTAGTAGAGACAATTAGTTATTGATGCCCTCATTTATTATCAGCCCAGCTGGAAAATGTAGTGAGATTAGATTATAATAACCATGCGAAAGGATTTTATTGTGTGTCTAAACAGAAAATGAGTCAGATTTATATATAAATAGCATGCAATTCGGATGTCCTCATTTCTTATCAGTTTAAGCAGGAAAATGTAGTAAGATTAGATTATAATTAGCATGCGAAAGCATTTTCTTATCAGTCAGACAGGTAATGGGTAAGATTTATAATTAGCATGTAAATACTGACGACCACGTTTCTTATCAGACTGGAAGTGGGTTAAAGTTATTAATAGCAATTAGAAACATTATTAGTATAGTGCATATGTGTGAAAATAATTTATATGACATGAATGATCAAGAAGAAGGAAGTCAAGTACATAGAACATTGGCTTCATTACAGATTATCGAAAATCACTTGGGGTATCGATATCAATTGGCTACAGAGGTGCAAGAGAGGAGGAAAGGGGATAACTTGATAATGGTTATTTTATGCTTGTTGAATATATAAAGAGTAATCTTATTATCAGTTATAACTTTGAATTTTAATTCGATACACGATCCTTCATAAAAAGTCTAATAATTAGACATTAGACATTATCAGTACAACTACATTAATTTTGATGAAAGTGATGCAAGCGAATTGTGCGCATTAAAATATATTATTAACTACAAGATTAAATTATTGAAGGAATTGAATGTATACAGTTACTTTAATAATAGTATTATTACTAATTTTGTTAATACCAACTGGGATTTAGCTACATTAAAAGAAGGTGAACAGTTTGGATTGTGAAGATCGCTTCAAACCGTTTGTTCGGAACGAATTAAACAAGACAGAATTATCACAATTAAATTTAGCAATCTTTACTATATTAAAGTATGTAATAAAAATTGGATTCTACAACTTTTTAACAATTACCTCATTCGCAGTTGTCAAAATACTAATAACATTGAGGACGTCTAATAAATATAGCAATAACAATGATGCACAATTGACTAAATATAAATATATTTTTCGAGAAACTAAGATGCCTTAAGCGTAGGATAATAATACTGTATGATTTGTGTAACAAATTAAACCACAGTTTAAATATATGAGTGTTTGCTTTGTTATCTAATAGACATAACACGTGTAAGAATAATGTATAGTATTTGTATAAATCTATAGTATAATAAATGATATGTAGAGGGCGTTTTAATTTTGCGGACCTTATAAGTTGATGATATCTATAAATAGTGACCAGCATTACTAGCGTAATGCAGCAAAGTCGAAAACGTATTTATGTGCAAGATAAATATTTTCGCTAAGTTGACATTCTGTAATCGTCTGTAAACGACACACTACAGATATATACTGTACACCTTGACCACTGTCATATGAAAATAGAACACATCATCGTATGCGCTTTCACGTATAACGGATTTTCAAATTGTATGCTGGTAAGTGAGATTTAGCGATGTTTAATTTAAATTGGAAGACACTTTACAATAAATACAGAATCTTGTATTCCGTCCGTTAAATTTACCATCAAAACCATCACCCTCGCGTTCTTCATACGCTTTGCACAATCATCAAAATCACATGCTTACCCAATTTATTTTTGGTAAGATGGGATGACAGAACAATGAAAGGTTTATTTTTTACTTTTCCTCAACATAACATCAATAGATACTTGATTTTGTTGTTCAAATCGCGGAATTTGCTTCATAGGCATCGGGAAAGTTATATCTTTAGGTTTAAGAAGAATTCCGGATCAAGAAATGTTCGTGATGATGATGTACGATGGAACAAAGCGCTGATGTAACCGCCCACACAAAACACACGTCATTTTACATTAGCGCAAGCATGTTTCTTTTTAATTTGAGGTGACAGTTCAACATGAGATGTACCATTTTGAGGAAAGCGCTCAACCGCTATTGCGTTCTTGAAAGTCCTCCAGTTCGACAAGAATATTTGTTGAAAGTATTTTCTATAAACCATTTCCCTAAGTCAGCGCCTTATTGAATTTTATTACCCAGACTGCCTTGCACTTATGGGCCGAAGATGCTCAAACTTGCACGAAGTTGACGAGTAAAATTATCCCAAACTTGTAGCACTACGCTGCGGATTAGAAAAATAGTTCTTATTAGGGTGCTCAAGTCCAAGAATGCATTATTGTACATCAAAAGTGCGTTGTGACCTTCATTTTAAATGAATACACTACGTGAGGTATTGCTTTTTCAATACTGTGTGATTTTACATACATAGTATTACATCAAAAGTGCCGTACCACCTTCGCTTTACATTAGATAGATATACCACCCGACGAATTGCTTCTTTGATATGCTGAACTAGACGGATTAAAGTCGTAAGAACCTTTACAAAGGACTGAAACTTGCATAGGTACATCTGTAATCCGACCTTGCAAACCTCGTTGTTGTATCAATGCTTGTAATTTTCCTCGATTTCTCCGGTCAGATGCATTTCATGCTTCCCTCCAAATCTAGCGACATGCTTACTTCGAATATCCCCTAGAATTTAGTGACATATTTCTGAAATATCCATAGAATCTGCTTTGTAACTAAATCTAGTGACTTTTTCCGCTGGGGTTAGTAACATGCTTGCTTGAAGTGACGTAGTTACATATAAATCCATGTGTTAGAGAGAAAGAGTAAGCAACATTTATGATTTGATATACTAGAAGTGTGGCATCAGGACCGACTAATGGAAACCAGTCGTGAACAGACCAGATACAATACCTGCTACCTGTTATGAACAGATCGACGTGTTATGAGCGGACTTGTTATGAACGACCTGTTGCGAACGGCCTATCACGGATTCACCTTTGTCCTTTAATTATTCTGCATTAATTTTAGTATGTACATTTGGTACGCCCTGTATATAAGTACTTACGATTTCGTTTGGGTCAAATGTGTATATAATGGGGATACTTAAAAATCGAAAATTTCGTTTTGGATATTTCTGTATGTGTAAATTAGTAGATAATTTCTTTTCTTACATTAATGTTTCAGGAATGAAGGTTGATGTTAATTAATAAACCTAATTCCGGAATTCATTAAATATAGTTTGTTTATCCCATAGGTGTTGCCGTCTAGTGACAGAATTTGGGAATATAAAATTCGTTTTAAAATTTCGTGTTGATTAAAATACATTTTCTTATCTGGCACTTGTGCTTCGACTTTGTTAAGATACTAACGAACTGTGTAAAATGTCGATTATTCTTTGTTGCTGTAATGTAGAACAAGCGTTGTTCATTTTAATACAACGCTTGATCGGAATCTTAACCGGTAGGATATATTTCTTGATCCTCGATCGCTGCGTTAAAATGAACGATCATAATTAACTAATCACAAAAAGGGATGATGTGCCGATTGGTGTTCTATTAAACTCTGGATACGTATGCGATGCTGACCGATGTATGTAAATCTTAAAGCTCGTAGAGAATCTTAATTTATATCATTTGGTATAAGCTGTGAGGGCGATGTTTTCAACTTGTCCGATAGCTGCAAGTTCTAGCGAACACATGTGTCCGTACCGATAAGCATCAATAACAAGTTTAGTTTCTGTTAATTTTCAAATTAAGTATAAAATTTACATTATGTGTCAATCGACGTTTGCTGTCTTCTTAAACTAATTATATACTAAATGTAAAATAATTGCCTCGCTTTGTTTTCTTACTAAATTTAATTTTTGAATCACCTAAATGAACATTTAATAGCTTTTCAATGATCGCAAAATAAGAAAAAAAACTTACTTTACTTTTCGGTTTTAAA
>JAHWXV010252109.1:0-11258 GCA_024586415.1 Phrixothrix hirtus | reverse complement strand
GGTTTGGACATGTGGAACGAATGAGTAATGAACGCTTAACAAAGAGAATATATGAGACAGGTATGAATGGAAAACTAGGTAGGGATAGACCGAGAAAGAGATGGTTTAATATGGTTGAAGAAATTGTAAAAGGTAAGAGAATAAAGAGCGCAAAGAATAGGAGAGCTTGCCAAAAACGTTGTATAAATTTAATGGAAGCAAAAGAAGTGTGTAAGGACCGAAAGGAATGGAGAAAAATAGTGAATGGGTAATAGTAGAGATAGTAGTATTGGTGTGTAATAGTGGGATGCTGTGGATACTGTAGAGTGCTGGGAGTTTGGGTGAAGGGCGGTGGTAGTGAGAGGGGCTGGTCTATGGGTGCATGCAGTGGTTGTGAAGGTGGAGGGTTGTTATTGGATTTTGCCTACCCCGCTAAGGGAATTGCATGATTGGTAGTAGTAGTAGTAGTAGCTAATGGGTTTTAAGGGGGCATAGTTTAAAATTAATTTTTATAAAGCGTTTAAAAAATGTATGGTGCATAAAAGTAACTATATGTTTTCAAATGCCATCCATCATATCTTTATATTAAAAATTAAGCCCATGTATTCTCTATACAGTCCTAGTTTTTTTCTTTCCATTAGAAACGAATTTTTAAAACATTTTTAGATTATCTGTTTTTCATTTAGATTCGTTAGCTTTTCGTAAAAACTCAAGCGAGGATTTATCTAGGTGCATTTTATTTGTAACTGCTACTATAATTGAACTTTTGTATACAGGATGTTCAGAATTTTGCTTTACAGATCGTAATTTTCAAACTCAATTTTTGAAATTTTTTCAGATGGATCCACCTTATATTTTATTAAAGTAATCAATAGGGTTTTTACTTATCTTTAATTTGATAGACTATAAATGTACCTTAATTTTCAGTAACTTTAAAACAGAGTAAAAAATTTGTTAATAGAACAATAAGACTTCAATCGAAATTTTATAGAAAGTTAGGTACTACAATCAATTTGATATGATAACAACAAATGATAAACACAATAAAAGAGATAAATGTTCAAATTTCTTCATCTAATCAACTATTTTGATAATAAGGTGTTGAAATGCATATTCATTTTTATACCTGTTGCAAATACTTTCCACTTTCCATTACAACTTGCCGTATACATTTTTCTGTAACTTGTCACAAGACGGATGGAAAATAAAGCATGTCACAGACTTGGCGAGTATTCAGCCACAGCCGGCAAAGCTACAGTGGAGCGAAACACGTTTCATCGATAGCTTTTGAGGTTGAACACCGTATAAATACTCAAATTCGTGTATTTTGTGTCAAATAGGGTTAGCTTACAGGAAACACTCTATGTATTTAGATATTCAAAACCTACCTTCAGAGCAGAGACAGACACTTCAACGGCAATTGCAGATTCGGAAATAGCCTAATCTGGAAGAAAAAACACAGTGAATCGAACGCTAATTATTCTGACTTCTCCTGTAAATGAACAGTTCACCTTGTATATTGCTTCACCAATGGTGGTCACATATTTGTCAAAAATTGGAAGCAATAGACGGTTGACCCTGTATATAATTACTTATTTGATATCGGTGAAATGATTAATTATTTTGCCATAACGTTTGGAACGTTAAATGAATGCTTTGACGAAGTGCTCCACACAAAGTTAACAATAACAAACGACCGCTTCAAGTACTCCACTCTGTATAAAAATATGCTTAAATAAATCGAATACAATATTGAGCACGCCAATTTTGATAAACAAAAATGACGGTTATTAATTTTATTAAACTATTACTGCGAGTACTGATATTTTTGGCTCACGTATTATTGTCGGTGATATTTAGAACTTAATAATTTAGATGAAATAAAACGAAAAATGCACTGGACATATTTATAAAACGAAATGTAGCTCCACAGTTTACCGGGGTGTGAGCATAACAAGTTAACAATTAAACCAATCTTAAACTAACAATATCAATTCAAAATATAAAATAATGGTTTACGAAGGAGTTCCTTAAATTATCTGACAAAATTACTCATAATCCCATTCAGGGACCTCCTAACAGGTAAGCTCTCAAACGAGGAAATGCGATAAAAATTGGTACAATAAAAATAAATATAATAAGCAATTCAAACCAATATAAATAAAGAAACATTTGTATTTTGTGTTCATCAAAATTAAAATTTACGTTAACAGTTTTTTTAAATAAATACTGCTCAATTTTATTTTGTATTTAAATTGGAATAAGTCCGTCGATATTTAATTTATGATTTTACGTTAACTTTTTGTAGAAGACTGACCAAGATAGAATGAAGAAGCACTGAAGTTCAATTGTCAATCTACTTAGAGGTAAAGGAAAATATTCACTTACGAGAGTTCCAGGTTGTTCATGTCCTTTTGCAAATATTCAGGTCCATGTAGGATTAAATGAAGACACATTAATTACCTCAAACTTGTCGTCTAATTATCCCAAATATATTGGTTGTCTAACCCCAGCAATAATTTCTGAAGTTGAGATGACTATATCTTACCGGCAGGTACAATTGTTAATTTGCTAAAAGAAAAGCACAAAATAATTAAACCTCAAATTTTATTCTTTTTGATAGTTTAAAAAGATTATGCATTTGAATACGGGAAAGCGCAAATGGTTATATGTATGAAACGTAACTACTTAATGAATGAATTTTTTTCTTATTTATCACACGGTCCCCCGGTCTGTTTCTTTATCTGTGACGCCTAGAATCTGTTACTGGCACCCAATGATCTCAGGCCTTGCACGTTGCCTTTCAAACCTATGACTTTTGTGTCTTTGTGCTGCACAAGACTTATTCCGGTTTTATCGCAATTATATAGTCGGTGAGGGGCATGTTTAATTACAGCCATTGCTGCTTCAAAAAGATCAGGAGTAAACATTTTCATCCGTGCAAAACACAAACCTTGTGGTGTTCGTATTGATAATTGTGGATTTCTTTTCAAAAAATTTACTAACCATTTCCCTCCAGCAGAATACTTCTTTTTGGAGAAAGGACTCCCAATCCCATTTCTCCTTGATAGCTAAAATGCTAAACGGCGTACGTTATTTTGAGATAGATCGAAGAATGGTTGCTCCATGAGTAAGCAATAGTTTGCGAAGTCTTTTTCAATATCAAAAGGAAGATGTTGTTTTCTACTCAGTTTTGAATTAACAACTTCAGAAGGCCCTTTTTCATCTTGTTTCACATAGCGTTCTAGAGTAGTTTGTGGAACATTATAAATTCTGGGCGCCTTGTAACTCCCCATCTTTTACTTCTTACCGCTTGAACAGCATTTCTCATATGCTTAATATCCCATTTTTTCCTTTCAGACGTATCTACAATATATAAAAGATCGTTAGATAGTTATTAGGTAGTAGATACGTTAGCAATAATTGTAACAAGGCGAGTAAATATGGCAAGTCAGTATAAAATTATAAATAAAAGCCATTTTCTTTTAAAAACTTTAGTTTTTAACAGTATTGAATTTCCGTATTTAATTGTTTTATTGTTATTGTTTTGTTGCAAAAAAATAGACTGCAGAAAATATTTAAATGTGATAGTTAGTATCTCCCCGTAAAAGGAACTCTATACCACCTCATATTAGGTGCACTCTTCAATGCGCATTTACCACAATAATTACTTATTATAGAACAAATATAAACAATGTTATATAAATAATATGAAAGGGCATGAAAGCTGCACGAAGTAAAATATTTTGTTAATTAAAACTACATATCTAGTTGAAATAATAAACCAACTTCTCAGAAGACTAAAAAACTTCCACCATAACAATATAGGCAATCAGCCGACTGGTGTTAAAGTACGGCCACTAAAAGAAAACCTTCGGATATTAAAAAAAGTTGATAATGTTCATCTAACAGTGTAATATGTAGTTGATAGATGGAAGCAGCTCCTTATATCAAATAATTCATCTCCACAATTTAGGAAACCTCCCCACATTAGGTCATGTTCCTCTAATTTATTTATATTTGTAATTGCTCTTCATTATGTATTTTTTTGTATGAGTAGTTGTTTTGTATGGCTCCAGAGGCAAGAATACAATGAATAAAACAATTTGGCGGACCACTGAATCGAATCGAGTCTACCTATTCACCTTCCATTTAAATAGTTGTCTAGCCATTCTATAACACCTCTTACATCATGAAGTGATGCACGATCTGTTGCGCAATACAAATGGAATATCTTCCAATAACTCGTATGAGTTATTATCCAAAAAAGATACACACCATGGGTTAATAAACAATCTGCATTTAAAGCGAGATCTTCTAAGAATTTTGCTCATTGTAACAGTTATTAATGCCATCTCCGGTGAAAGTTGGTCCATTGAACCATAAAATAGATCGAATAAAATGTATTCCATTATTGTTGTTCGAGAAACCATCGTGAAAATACTAATCTTTGTATTTCACTTCCTGGTATAGGTGCTAGACACGCTAATAAAGATAAGGCTGCTCTGTTAACAGTTCCTCAAACGAAATTTTGAAATCTTGCAGGTGGGTTGTAATTGTTGTTCATCAGTCATTGCATCAATTGCTTCTTCTTTTACTATGCTGTATAAGAAATATACGTTATCAGTATGACGATTTCCAATTCCATATTGCTGCATTCTTTGAAGTGTTTTATAAAATACTCAGTACGATGACTGAGGTTTATTCGAGGAATATTTTTTGCTATTCTTGGCATCTTCCTAAAGCATTATCGCTCAAAAGCTGTATACAAAAACAAAATCTACATATTCTCCATTGCATTCTTAGCAAAGCATTTGTGTTTTTGAAACTAAAAATTACGGGAAAGTATGCGACAGCTGTGACAATCTCCATGGATTGGTATTATTTTAATGAAAAAAGATTAAATAAGTTCAGGAACCTTTTTGTTTCGATGTCTCAAAAAAAGGTTATTTTAATTTTTGTCATTAAAATTTAGTTATAACCTCAAATTTTCAAATTTTGCCGCTAGTCGTTAACACCTTGTATACATACATACAAATAAAAGTTTTAGAATGTAATGCTTCACAAATATACTCGTATATTACAATAGTATTGCGAATAATTAATATATTTAATGATTTAAATAATATTGCTATAATTTAATTACAATTCAATGTAAGATAATATCGGTGTATTTACTGTTTAACAAATCCTTGAATGTAACAAAGATTAAAATAAAATTCTCTATTTGACTATTTAAATTTTTAACATTTACAAGGGAACTATAAAAATTAAATACAAAATTTATTGTAATCGTACAGCAGTTGCTATTGATGTAGATCGGTTCTCAGAACCATAAATGAAAATGATTTCAACTCATTCAGCTAACCTGTACACCATTATGAAACTTATAGCAACAGCAAAAGTCTTTTAGATAATAAGGTTTACCGATACAACAAGGTCCTATTTATTTGAAAATGGTTGGTTAAACTCCCAAACATGCAACTTTCATGATAAGAAATACTTATAATGCAATTACCGCCCAGCAAATAACAAAATCGGTACTTTTTCTTTTACCTAATGAGTTAACAGTCAAGAAAAATTAAGCACACATTTATTTATCAAATAAGCTGCTAATGGTAATTACACACATCTACTTTTATAAAAGGCCCAAGTAAAACGTTTTTTTTGTCAAGTACTTACCCAATCAATTGATCTCATAAACTACATATATGATCACTTTATTAAATAAATTATGAATGTTGTATCCAAATGTGTCTTTGTGTGGCTTGAATGAAAAGCATCTTTTAAGAACTTTCCAATGGTGTGTCACAAGTGAGGAGTTGTCATTAAAGGTTTTAAAGTTGTGGCGGTCCGGTGGTGAAGGGTGGCGCCATATTTGCGGGGTCCTTTTGGTTCCCCTGCATACTACTGAAGTGGTTTTGAGCATTTTTTGATATCCCCTTTTAAAACAAAATTAGGTCCATTGAAATTTTTCAAAATGTTACCTTATATACCCATCTACTACATTTTACCACACTTCATTTAACTATAGTATATGGATGTAAGCTTACTTCTAAATTAGAAGTTCATTCGATAAAGTCAAAATTTTGTTTCAGAAGATTTATACATCTTTCTAATAAATGTATCAGTAAATTATTTTATAAAAAGTGAACTATGCCCTGCATTATAAAGTTTAACTGAGTATAGAAGTTAACCATGCCAAAAGGTATTCAAATATATTAAAATTTTCCCAATAGACAAATAATTTTTAAAGAAATGATAGAAGCTTTATTGTATTTAACATAATTAATACAAAAATTTTGTTAACAGTAACAATTTCTAACTAGATCGATGGACATTTTAATGATTTGCAAAAAAAACTAAGTAACAATATTTGTAAATAGTAATAAATAACATTAAACAAAATGTTGTCCTTTGGAATTGCATTACTTCTCGTGGGTTAGCAAGGTCGATTGGTTGCATTAGTATCATCTAAAATAAATAAGCATTAATAATTATATACTTTAATTTGGCAAACTTACGTATAAAAGTGCAGTATGAACAACATCTCTGTCATCTCTTACCATCAAAACAGGCATATTTACAGTATTTTCCGTCAACAATTGTTTATATCAAAAATGGGGAAGTATGGAATTGGTCCCTATAAACATATATGAAATTGAAAAATATAAAGTTTAATTATTCCTTATCATTATAACTTGCCGTTAAATAAAGTAGGTAATTCGATAAATATTTTAATTTCTTTGTAAAAAAATTAGGTTGATGTAGCTTCCAACAATTTTAAGACAATTATGTATTTTATTCGTCATGTGTCAAACGATTATCAATTGTTTCTAAGCTTTTAGATCACTCTTCAAAATATTTTCCCGCGGAAATATAAAATTAAGCATACTTATTGAAA
The DNA here is from genome assembly GCA_024586415.1 of Phrixothrix hirtus. NCBI lineage: Eukaryota > Metazoa > Arthropoda > Insecta > Coleoptera > Phengodidae > Phrixothrix > Phrixothrix hirtus. Next base: position 4,375 of record JAHWXV010252109.1, on the reverse strand, counting down.
TTTCAATTATTTTAAAATATTTTTATGAATTCATGGGTAGTAGTAATTGTAATAATTTTACTTTTTAATATATACAGTTTCAAATACAACTTTTATGAAAATATATGTTGTTAAAGTATTTTAATATTCCTTGGTTAGAAAAGGCAAACTTCAACTTTATTAATTGTTCTTTTCTAACCTCGATATTTTGCGATTTATTTTGGTCACGTTTGACATAATATTATCAATCAAAGTAATTGATGATTTAATATTGAAATAATCGCTAGGTAAATAAGAATCTGACTGTGGATTATAAACATTTTCTTGAAATTCCTGAATCTATAATTGTAGGTTCGATTATTCTCATGTATAATCAAACTTGTGCTCTGTTTTTTCTAGTAACACTGCTAATTGGGAATTGCTAAAGGGCGAAATTGCTAAATTGTTATATAAATCCATCAGTTCATAATGGTTTGTAAATTGATAACACCACTAAAATACACAATGCTTTATTCTGATATTTTTTATCTTCATAAAATTTACAGTTAGTTTGTATATAATATAATATCTTAAATGTCAACATCCTGTTAATTAATAGCTCTTCTTTGTTTAATTTTTGGATGTACAGTATATATAATAAAATATATAAATTATAAATACTAATAATTAGCCGAGGGGGTAATCACTGTCTAAATTTTGTACACCATTGCCCAGTTTCCTCAATGTTATGCTTTGATTGCCGCATTTCTTTCAATTACTGAGAAACTAATACCTTCCATTTCCATAACACACCCCGCAATTTCAATAACTATTTCAACAATGCTTAGGTTATTTCTGAATTTCTTTACCACTTCCGATATTATTGAAAGTATTTATGTTATAATTTAGTTCTGTTAGATGTTAGTTATTTATATGCTAATTTAGACGTATTTTAACAACGAACTTGTAGAAATTATCACACGCATTTTTAAAATATGTTACATGCACAACTTGTTTTTGGCTAGCTTTTATTAGGGAACAATGATTCTAATTATAAGAACCTTACTTAAGGTTACAAATAAGCTTATTTCTTACATATATTTGAAAACCTTTTATTAATCTAGGAAAGGAATTGATAACAAATATTCATAAAATTGAAGTTCCTCAAAAAATCAATTTCTTGAAAAAATACGTTTTTTCTACGACTACTTCCAAACTAGTTGGTCTACATACTGCCGACCATAATTTATCTATGCCGTTGACGATGTGTTGACACGTCCGTTATGATGATTTTACACTCTCCATTGCTACCGTTAATAATACAAATAAACCTATATCAAATTGTTATATACAGGCTGTTTCATAAACAATGGACAATGCTATAGCCTCGTTATTTATGATCCGATTTTAACGAAACAAAAACCACATCAAATATCTCGGAAAGTACTACTTACTGGCATTAGAAAATCAGCGTAAGTCCCGCCTCCTTAGAATGGTGATGTACGACTATTTTTCTTTAAATAGCTCATAGGTTTTTTGACTGATTCTTATAGTGATTTCTTTTCTGATTTCAAAAATATATAACATCCACTTTTAATTTAAACTTCAGGAAAAAAAGACACATTTCTAATAAAAACTGATACAGGTCAGGTGGAAAAACATACATCGGGAAACAACTAATATGAACGTCATTTTGATTCTCAGTGAGTGTTGAGTGGTTTACTTATTAAGTGCCAAAATGAATCACCGAGAATTAACCAATATGTTGCAAATTTACTTCGAATGCCGCAGAAGTACGTACCTATCGCAACGCCTTCTAGGTAGGGAAATTTCTACATTCCAAAACTTTATAAGGTTTGAAGCTAACCTATGGAAATGCGGATCTTTTAAAAAGCAGAAATCAACTCAACGTGAATACCAGGACGAAAATCTGGAATTGAATATTGTTTTACATACGGAGATCTTATTCTTTTACGCATGAAATTGCGTACAATTTGAGAACATCGAACGTGCTGTTCGATTTTAAAAAAAACACAAATTTAAACCCGATGTTGCTCAAACATTCGAGCAATCGAGCAAATGATAGGGAACAAAGATTGGAATTTTGTAATTGGTATTTAGTCAAATTACGAGAAGATCCCATGCACATTTAGCAATAATGCATTTTTAACAAACACTCATCGTTACTGGAGTAGGAAGAATCCCAGAATTTTTATAGAACATAATTTTCAAACTAGATTTAGTTCAAATGTCTGGTGTGATATTCTCAGTTATAGATTAATAGGACTCGTTTTTATAAATCGAACTTTGGATGGGTTGCTCTTACCGAATTGAATGGACTCTACTTTCAGTAAGACAGAGTTGCATCTTATAATGCCAGAATAAACGTAAATTATCTAAATGAACAATTTGGTGAAAATTGGTTGGGGTCTCATAGACCCGTTGTATGGCCTGCCCAGTCAGCCGACTTTAGGCCTTTAGACATTTTTATGGGGTTATGTAAAACTCAAAATTTATTTAATACATATGGACACAATTGACATGCAAAGAGAACGCATTTGGAAGACTGTCTTTAAATTCCGCCGAATATTTTATTAAATGCAACAAAATGTGTAGTAAACAAATGCCGATTATGTGTTACAAACGACATTGCTCAATTTGAGTAGTATTTGTGATTTGTTAACATTTTTTTGTTTCCCAATAAAAGCAACCTGCATGAGTTTTTATTAAAAGAAAGTTGTTTTTCTCTCACAATTTACAGCAAAATTACATAATGTTATACATTTTTAAAATCATGTCAAGAAAACTATGACATCCCATTTAAAGAAAAATAGTTGACTTTCCCCACTCTAAGGGGAGGAGCTTATGCTGATTGTCATAATGCCAGCATGTAATACTTTTCAAGTTATTTAATACAGTTTTTGATTCATTAAAATTAGACAATAAATAACGAGCCTGTAGTATTATCCGTTTTTTATGAAATAGACTGCATTTAATCCTGTTTAACGGGCAATAGCTTACATTACTATCTGTTTAATAAAAGGTGAGCCCTGGTCCTCAATGCCCACAGTACAGCCAAAGAGTCAATTATTCCTAGTTAACACAGTGTTAAAGATAAAGCCGGACTGTTTGTTATGGGCCTTAAAATGAATTTCCTACGTTTAATTTTTTATACTGTCACTTGATTTCTAAGTGATTCCAGTTAAATTTTGTGTAAGGAGATCTTCAGGGTTGGTAAACATGAATACCTTACTATTGTTTGTGAAACATTTAAAGGGTGCTCACAACACACTAAACATTACTTTTGTGTTTGCCCATATTTGTATCTATGCATTGAGATTTCGTAAAAATAAAAGATTTGCTCGAAACAATATTCTCTTCAAAAAAGCTATACTTATTCTATGTTTATAAAACGGACCGTTTTGGAGAAACGTACCGTTAAATTCAGTACTGAAATTTACAATGCGTGTAGATCGCAACGCTGAATTGACTGATATTTTGTCCAAAATTGAGGATTTTAGCGACATACAGGTATCCCATTTCTGAAGATAATATTGTGGTTATTCCAACACGTCTATTGTTTTTCCCAAATCTCCAAGCATAAAAATAATATGAACAAACAAAAGTTATTTTTGAGATGCTATAAGTGCCTTTTACATTCTTCACAAAAAATAGCAAGGTATTCCTATTTAGCAACCCAGAAACCCTGTTACATAAAATTTAAATGCAAATACTTCGAAAGCGAACGACTTTTCGTGAAACACTAAATCAAATAAATTTCCTTCAATGCCCATAACTTTTTAAAAAAGCAAAATGGCACCAAGGTAAATTAGTCTAAATTGATCTATTTTAACCCAAGGAAGTCGCCATTGAACTATGGCTTATTATTTACAGAACACTCTGTATACAGTGTGTTCGGAAAATGCTTCACGAAACTTTGAGGGCTGATTCTACACCAAAAACTAATGTGGGTAAGTCATTTGTGAAAATGTTGAAATCTCCATAGTTACCAAGATATGGGGGTGCAAAGGAAGAATTTTAACATCTATTTTTTGCCCTAGATATCTTAAACTATTACCAATTAAGTTTTTACTTGGCACATAAACTAAGCTCGATAGATGAAATAATTGCAGCTTAAAAATAATTCTTTTGAATACCGTTAGAGGGCACTTTACCTAAACTGCAAAATTAATTTTTTATTTTGGCACATAATGTAATAAACAATACGTCATTTTAAAGGCAATGAAAAGCTTTAAAAATAATGTACGCTGTTGAAATCGATAAGTCTCACGGGTTAGTCACAAATCGGCTTAAAAGTTTTCATCAGTTTATACCTTATGTTTAATTTGCATTAAAAAATCAAGTTGCCATGAATCTAATGTTATGAATTTTGACAGCTAATGCTAGTTTAATTACA
>JAHWXV010252105.1:0-27442 GCA_024586415.1 Phrixothrix hirtus | reverse complement strand
TATCTATGCTAACTAAGCACATATTATATTATAAATAGAGCTGTTAATTCATTTTAAGTTAGATCAGAATATATTTGCACTTAGATCAGAACATACTTGCCGTTAGATTAGTTATATTGCTGATCTAATTGAATTGACAGATATCGGTTACTGCAATGAGTCATTCGGGGATTACATAATCTATTTCATTCTAGAAAAAGGTACTGGATGTTTCTAGAATCTTCCGTCAGATTTATATTGTTTCTAATTTTCATTGCACTATTATAAGCCACTTACCTATCTTGTTTCACAGTATACTCTGTCGGCGGATCTGTTATTAAGAGCAATCGCATTTCTGCAAGCATGATTCGTACAAATTGTAATTAATTCATCATAACTTCTTGTTTTTGAATCGTCGGACAATATTGACGTGTTTCAACCATTTTTAACAGGTTTACTATTTAAAATGTTATTCAAGGTGAGAGGTTCCCACATGAAAATATCTCGTACTTCAACTAAATTTCTATTTTAGCGCCTAAATCATTTATTTGATATATAATCTTATATTTATCATAAAATCTAATAAACAATTACTTTCGATCAACCTTTTCTTTTAAGATACATATAGTATGAATCAAACACATTTACCGTAATAATACAAGGTACGTCCGCAAACTAAGTTCCGTTTGTATTTCATACGGCCACAGCGCCAAGAAGTCAGTTGTACGTATGTACGATACTTGCCCTGGCCCATCGAGAACGAGTTGATGCCACTCCGTTAGTGAACTATTGTGCACACTTTGTGGCGTTTGTTGGCAATGGCGAAGTTAATTGAAAGTTCTGCTGCTTGCGAGATTAGGTATGTAATTCGATTCCCTGTGAATAACATTAAACCAGTACACATTCATCAACAAATCTGTGGTGTGTACAGAAAACATAGGATGAGTGATTCAATGGCAAGGAAAGGGGTTAGACAGTTTAATGAAAGACGTGATAATGTGCACGATAACGAACAAAGTGAGTGTCTATCTTTAGTTGGTGATGAACTGGTTAGTGAACTTGAGGAAAGGTTAAAGCAAACCGTATGTTTACAATTTCTGCTCTCTCTATGGAATTCTTCAACATTTCAAGATTACTTTTTCATGAAAGTGCTCATGAAAAACTGGTTTTTGGAAACTTTGTGCTCATTGGGTGGCATGTTTACTGCTAGACACTTAGAAATCTACATTATGCAATGAACATCAGCGGTATTGCCTTGATTCACGGCAATACCCGCCATCACATTGCGAATGCGACACAACAACTCTTAGAGAGCTTTGGTTGGGAACAGTTCCATACAGCCCAGATCTCCCTCCTAGTGACTTCCATCTTTTCTTTGCACCTGATATCGAACTTTCATGGCATGAGATTCAGCAGTGATGACGAGATCAAAGAACATGTTACCACTTGGTTGACATCACTGTCGGAGCTTTCTTATGAAGAAGGAATACAAGAGCTTGGGCCGGGCTATGACAAGTGCCTTCAAAATGGTGACATTTATGTAAAAAAATAGGTTAAGATTTAAAGATTTTTTCACAATAATTGTTTTTCTGAATATGTACTTACTCTTTTTGTCCTGTCAAATGGAACTTAATTGGTAGACGCATCTCATATGTACACATAGAACAAGTGGCTGAAATCAATCGAACTCGAATGTGTGCAAAATTTTAGTATAATTCGCACAAGAAATTTTGTTAAAGTTTCTGTTAAAGCTAATGTAAATAGAGACGGGGCCAACATATTGGACTCACGTACTTATCGACTTCGAAATGTATTAATCGTAAATTGTGAAAATTGAGACAACATAGGACTATGAGCGGTTCTAATAATATGGACTCAAATTGACCAGGTTTGTTTATCTATGGCAAGATTAGAACCGTTATAGTATATTAAGATACAAGATCGGTAAGTGCCTTATAACAGGCCGAGAAAAACTTAGAAAAACGATCCCCTAAGGTTCGAGTTTTGCTAATTTTCGAGATCTGTTGTACTAAGGCACTTAACAATCGTTTATCGTATACTATTTTTTGCACTAACGACAATTATCAACTAACTATGACAATTTGATACCAAATCTTCACTCCGTTTCATAGCAGTACTAGTGCCGTTATAAACCATAACGTGCTTGTTATCGAGGCGTTACTATGACAATCACTATAGTTCGTGAAAATATCATAACGTGACAGACAACATAGCCGGTAAATAAAAACCAGTAGGTAACGCAAAAATCTAAATTCAAGTAAACATTTTCTATACATACAAACATATTCGAAAAAGTAGCGTATTTGATCCACCCCTCGTAACTTCAATGTTATTCACATTAGTATCTAATTATATTAATAATCAAAATTAATTTTCAATTTACAAAGCTAGCAGATTGTTGTAACATTAGCGCTTGATCCATGAAAGCTATGTATTGGATTCGATAAGTAGCAAATGATGTCTTGCAACAGAGAATGAATTTTGCAGGTGTTACCACGGAGGCTGCTTTACAAGTCATTCAAATTACTATTTCAGTTTGGCGTTTTTGACAAAATTTGTCTATTAACTGATTATTGGTTGCTATGGGTCCACTTTTTCCTGAAGGTTTATCTTAAGATTATTTTATCGGAGCCACAGTATCAAATTCTAATTAATCCGATAGTATGGTTTTGTATTTATATTCATCGATCTTATTCAACGATTCAAGTATCATTTATTACTAACATCATAAAATTCACTTAATCGATTTTCTAAGTTTCCACTTTAACATCTGTAAATTTAGTTTATGAAATAAAATCCCTAAGAATATTAAGAGTATATTGTTATTGTTATTTAAAAGAGGCCGTTTTCTCAATTAATTAATATATTATGTCAGGTTAAATTTTCCTCTGGCACAAAACCAAACCTAGAAATTTGAACATTTTACGAATGTTTTAAGCTAATAATGATTTTAAATGTTTGTTATTCTATAATAGTTATTTATATTATAGGGATCGTAATGATAATCATCACGGTATGAGGCGTTGAGGTTATTAAATACGTGGTGTACCATTATAATTAATTAAAATTCCTGTAACATGCAAAACTTTAGCAGATAACGTAAATGGATGAAAAAATGAAAAGTAGATTAAGTAATGTTAAATAGTTTATAAAATTAAAACGAGTGCTCGTTTAGGGTTTCTTTAATAATAAATTGTTTATTTACAATCGCTGGCTATGAAGATTAATTGTTATAATTACTTTGCTAGATTCCTAAGTTAAAAATGTCAAATTATTTAAGGAATGCGAAAGTGATTTAGAGGGAAGTTTTCTGCCTGATATAAAAGACACAACTGAAAATTTGATTCCTTTTTTTTTTACTTAGTACATCGCGATCAGTGTATCAGATTTTATTCAATCCTCATGAACAATGGATGCATATTTTAAAATGAGAAAATATCACAAACTAGAAAACATTAATGGTATATTTTAAAGAATTTACTGAAAACAAACAATTTTCAGCTTTTTGGTTCTATTACTGTATGATACAAAGCATGCTGTTTGATAATTGATATTGGTAAATATATACATCTTATTGTATTGTTATATCCGAGTGATATAAATGATATTGGCAGTTCTTTATTAAAAGCGGAAGGTATGATGTATTTAAAGATGTATCTAAGAAATCTATTTAGATATAAGTGGAGAATTATAAATAATCCAATTAGTGAACGATGTGGAAGGGGAAAATTAAACGATTTAAGCTTATAAAATGTAGAACATGAAAACCAACATATTATATTTATTTTTCCTGATACAAAAACGTATATTGCACGGGAAGATTGTGTTACATCTAGGAATGTTGAAGAAGAAAATGTATTACTTGTCCGTCGATACACTGCTTTAGATTCAAATATTTCAGGACATAATAGTTTTTTACCACATATAGCAATAATGAATGTACAAATGAATCAGTCGGAATTCATACATTTGGAGAAATGCCGAAAACTGTATTAATTTTTCTGAAACTTGATTATCCAGCAGAATATATTATCCATTGCTCCGGAAAATCATTAGCGCCATCATTAGCAGCCTATGACCCAGACTTTTTAACTGTGAAACACAATAAATGTTAGAAGAGCAACACTGTTCCAAAAAGATACATTGAAAATTCTACTGACGATATTAGAAAAAACATTAGCAGCAGGTTTAGGTGATCAAGATGTTGCACCTTAACAAAATATATAAGACATGTTGATCGGTAATTATTGGAATTAATTTACCAAATACCTATATTTGTATTGTTAATGTTTATCATTAAATTTTGTAATTAATTAATGATTCTCTAATAATTTTTAATCATTTATTGATGATATTTTACGTGCTACCCTCTCCTACAATGGACCATTATGGTACTGAGTCCTGTAATTGTCTAATTGTGATATTTAAGTTGGCATTTATACTAGGGGCACTAATTATATTGTCAATCTAATAATAAAGATACAGTAATTTATCATTGAAAATTGATTTATTGTTTTTCAAAATATTCTCCGTTATGATCAAAATACCTTTGCATTCTTTCGAATCAATTGTCAAAACATTTTTGCTATTCCGTTTGAGACATTTCTAAAACATGGTTTTTGAACGCATCGGCGGCTTCTTCTCGTAACGAAAACCGTTGTCCGCGTAATTTGTTCTTGACGTACGAAAACAAAAAGAAGTCATTGGGTACCAAATCACCACTGTACGGCGGATGATTCATTAATTTAATTTTTTTGAGTGTTCAAATAATCGGTCGTTAAACAAGATGTATGAGAGCTCGCATTGTCGCGATACAGAATGATCCTACGGCGCTTGTTGGTTTTCCTTATATACCTGAAGGCTTCCGGCAAACAAATGATGTTATATCATTCAAAAGTGACCATTTTACGTCCCTGTAAAGTCACTGTTACCACATGACCAGTTTTTCTGAAAAAACCGGTGACTATTTGTTTCAAAGTGCTTCGAGCGCGAACAAGTTTGTTGGGTTTAGTTCATCTTGGAACACCTACACCGTCGACTGCTGTTTAGTTTCCGACTCATACGCATATATCTGTGATTCGTCACCTGTTAGAATATTATATACGTATTTTGAACCACAGCCATTGTATTTTGTAAGCAGTTGCTTACACTGATCGATACGGGCATTCTTTTCAGATATTTTCAAATTATGTGAAATCCAATGACAACAAACCTTCTTACGGCCAAATGTTCATGCAATATTTTATATATGTTGATCGAACTAATGTATGCCTCAATCTCACAGTATGTCACATGACGATCTTGTATTGTCAGTTTTTGACTGCATCAAAGTTTTTTGGCATAACAACTGAATTTGGACTACCTTCACGACTTTTGCTGGGGAACGAACTGCAGCCACCATTAAAGTCGCTGTACCAGCATTTCGTAATGACAAAGGATAGGGATTCATCGGTAAAAGTGGGAGGAGGTTGATTGATGTACTCTTGTCTAGATAATCCACGTTGAAAGTCGTATTAAATCATCGCACGGTAATTTTTACCCTTAGGCACAATTTTCAAGTAACTATAAACACCACTAATCAGGCTCAAATATAAAAATGTTCTGAATAAGGCTATGTTCAAAATGTCAAACTTTCAATTACAAATGTTAGATGTCGTCTTAAACACACAGTGTTGCCAAGGTTCACAATATAAATAATGCCCTTCGTTAGGTTGTTATTATTACAGACAGGTGTGGATCTATTAATATATTCTGCATTAGATGTTTGCAATTCTATTATTAACAGAATAGGTCATCATGGTTTTTTTACTGATTCGGCTTTTACATTGAACTATATTTGGTCATTATGACTAGTATTGAAGTAAATTGTAAATAAAATAGTTGGTAACGAATATTTCAAACTTTCATAAAATATTTGATCTTAGTTAATTTACTTGATTTGAAAGATTAAGTAGGTTCTTATTATGAAAAGATAAGCCTACTATAAAACAAAGTTCATGTAGCAAATCCTTGTTAATATTTACAAGTTTGGAAATAATATTAATAAAGAGAGATTACGGCTAATAAAAACACCTTCTCGGCGATATTATTACGCAGTCGTGTCGCATTTAATTGATATATTATCAATTTTGGGTTAATCGAGCGGTTTATTTATTTATTTAGGGGTATCGAACACACAATAACGGTATTCGGTAGCAATATTCTCAACGACTTGAGATTTTCTCGACACCTAGCTTTCATCTGAAAGGTTTAAATTAAGTACATACAACCGCTTTGTCATTCTCAAATAAATACAAAGATGTCAATGTAAAATTGAATTTATTTAAATTGGATAACAATTTTAAAAATTTAAAATACACAACAAAGTAAAAGTAAATGCAATAAATAAAATTAATGTTAAATCTGATTAATATTAAATTACGATTAGGGCCTCCAATTTCTATGGAATATATAAATATTGGAATAAGTTTGTTAACACTACATTACTAACAACTAAGTCTTTACGTTTAGCTTAAAGAATAGCTTTTTACCTGAATTTATTTATTAATGCTTTGCAAGGAAGATAAATATCTACGACCTTTGTTTAAGCAAACTTAATTAAGCTTCCTATTTTTAAACAAAGTTCAAATTAATATTCTTTAAACTTTTCCATTTTACTAATTAAATACTTGCGATTCGTGCTCGCAGCAAATAAGAAGTAATCGAAAACTAATCTATTCTATGTGTTCTGACTGATTTTATCAGGTGAAATGGACGTCTATTCTGGAATTGTTATAACACTTGGTGCAATGTTATTAACTTCTTTGAATCACATAGTCGAATTCCGAACTCGTTTGTGATTCTGTTGTAATTCTTTTACTGCAATAGATTTTCAGGGAGTTTCTCTAACGAACTCGATCACTGAACTGTGCGCTATAGACATGTACGGTAGACCAGGTAAAGGAGTGTTTTTTAGTTAAGTTTGCGTTTATATAACTTTCGGAATTCTCATTGCCACATACGGTTGCTGGTAATTTGAATTTCAGTCAATGTCTTTAAACTGAAGTTTTTTTCTCAATTCTCGCTTATTTCGTTCTAAATTTGCATAAAACGTGTCTTTTTACGAGTTTAGGGCCTTACATCTTAGTTTACATATCTTTGCGGCAAGTTTGATAAATTTTCGCCTTTAAATTATACCGTCTGTAGTGATGATCACGTATTTATATTAACTGTCAATTTTTGCTTTTAACAAACCTGCCGGTACATAATATCTTTACAACCTATTCTTAAGTCTTAAGGATAACTAATTTATGTTCGATTTAAACACATTATTGGTGCCTAAGAATTTTATATACATTTTTATTTAATTCTTATGCATGTTTATGTGAACTATGGAATTTTGCTTATTGATAGCATTAACAACATTACTATAAAAAGCTTTCTGTTATATGAATTAGGTAGAAATATAAGTTTAAGGATTTAGATATATTAATGGAAATCTAGTTGCACCTTTCATGTTATTAGTAAACTTTGTTAAACCTGTTATGGATGAAATATTTTTAAACATTATGGGTACGCTCAGTTTACAATTTTTACTAGCTCACCCTAACTACGCAAAGAAAGTACAAACCTTCTGCAGCGATAAATTACAAAACCTTTAGTGTTTAAATCTGATTTAAAGAATTGCAGAATAATAGCAAAGGTCGCTAAATCTGTTTGCTCCCGAGATTGTTCAACGGCTCATCTACTAATCTACACGTAGACCTTTATACAAATTTTACGTAATGCAGTTGAGTTGCTTCAATGTGCTTTACCACTGCACGTTTTAGCATTTGCTTTTGCCTCTGGTGGCGGTTTTTTAGGACCAATTTTTTCAAATTCCATAAACAGTTCTGCTGTCCCTGTTCTATTTCGCTATAACCCAGGTTTCATTTCGCGGTAACCTTTTGACACAATTTTTGCATCGCCTCGATGCGTTGTTCCTGACGTCGTTTAATAAATGTGCCAATGTTCGCTATTGTTCCCAAACAAGAAAAGGTAGTACTAGTACATTAATAATTACACTTTGCCTACAATTTTTGATTCCTATATAAGCCTCTGGGTAGTGGTCATGAGCAGCCTATAAGCATGGAGGTAGTACCGCTATTCTGGAAAAATGAATTTTGTTATGAGTATTCTGCATTAATATGACTAAGACAACGAAGTTATGTTCTCTTAAGGGACAATTTAATAAGAGAAATTTTCTAATTTTGTGTTTTGGGATTAGCAATGATTTATTTCACGTAGTGTCTGTTTATGGCAATGCTAGTCTGATACCTTGACTTCATTTATGTTCACGTTATGTTGTAAGACCTACAAAGTTCTTTTGAAAGATTTCCTTTCTGTTTCAGTACTATAATTGCCTAGATTTTATTTCGTGGTTAAATAATTCAGGAAAGGTTTAGTAACTAATACGTTGCATAAATTGACTTATTAGCAAAAGCAAACGTTAACTTTGTCGTCAATGGTTGCACTCGGATTTCAGTATTCTGTATTTATTAATGCCGCAGTGGCTTTCCAAAACTTTTATCATTTTGAAGGTATATTCTGCCGTATACGTATTCGGTCACCTTCTATGATCTACTATTAAAATTTATATTTTCTAAGTGAATGCTCACATTTAAATACATTGTCCAAATCATACGTTCACATAATTTTAAAGTTTGAACACTATTGGTTATAGTTAACCGTAGCCATTGCCATACCTTTATTGAGCGTGTATTACAGTATAGGCATTAAAAAATGAAAAATTTTAGTTTTATATGTGAAGAATTTGCAGTCATAATTTTATATTATGTTACGTGACGTCTTAACTGAAGTTCACGAAACACATTTCTAACAGTATGCAGAGATTTTTTCAGTTTATTTAGAAAATCCTGAATAATTTCCTGTAATCAATTTAGCTCAGCAATTCTGTATCCTCCTTTGCATAGTGAAATATGCCTCCCGTTATACTAGAGGATCGTTTAATATTAACAAAGTGACAAGTTCGTTCGAAACATTTACCTTGAATGTTCATAATGAATAATTATGTAGACTTGCACCCTTTAACATTAAAAACAACGTTTGTTTTTATTTTGAGTTACGCATCTACAAATCCAGTATATATTTGATGCTTTAAATTTTTTTATTAGCTTTAACAATTAGTTTATTAGATTAGGATTTACAGCCAGTCTTTCAAATCGGCAATAAACTTTCTCTGGCTATATCTGCTAAACAAACTTGAAGTATCTCAAGAAATAACTAGGCAAAAAATTTGCTACAAAATAACAGTTTCGTGCAATTTTAGTTGACTGCTATGTCCCTTGGTTTGCTAACTTCAAGCAAAAGGTATGGTGACTTGATTTGAGATTCTAAATAGTTTGTCATTTCAACAGATACTATTCTTAGATTTATACTAATTATAAACAATTCTACCACGTTCAATACATTTAGCAAAAGGTTGGTGAAGATTGTCTAATAATCTTACAATATAACGTAATAAAGATTACTCCATATACGGGGTTTCTTTGAAATACTTTCTCATAATTTAACTACTTATTTCTTATACCCCATACATTCACAAAAAATAAAAAAAGTTAAGCAGCTTTAATTTAGGTACAATCGAATTTAGAAAATTCTTGAAAAACATTTAGAGAAGTTTTGTTTTGCAGCATGTATTATAATAGGTTTTATACTAGTTTACGATGACAACACGTGCGTTTGTTCCTGTCCTACTCATATTACAGGCCATTATAACGTGTATTGATAGACATTTAGCGTAATTGAAATTAATAGAAAACTCCATTCTGCTTTATTAAATTAGATTTAGTTGTATAGGTTTTCAAACATGTATATTATCCACTTTTGCAATGCCTTTTGTGGAAGTAAAAAGTATCAAAAAATGGCAAAAACCTAGTTATTAAGAAAAAATACGGATTACTAATACAATTAATTTGTGTTTTCTTTTCATTATTTTTAAACTAAGAGCTTTATTGAAAAAATAAAAACACATAATATCCCTTTGGAATACGTTTTTGTACCTTCTGCTAAAGTTTGAAAAAGTTCAAACTATTATAAGCTTTTCAATCTTTACGTAGATAATTTGAAATTATTTATTACTGAATTTCGGAAATATTAAAAAGCAAAATAAGAAAGGGAATTTGCTCTTGAGAAAATAAAAGCGATTTAACTGAATTTTTTACGGTAATCGCAATTTGTATTTTTTTTTGAGAAAGCCATCTTGTAACGACCGTATTAAATTTAAATGTTCCTTTTTATACGTGTTACATGGGGGTGGCCCCGGTACATAAAAAAAACATAAATTCACGAGTCGTAAGCGATCACGTCCCCTCTACTATCTATCTCTATTCAAATCTCTGATGATCCTTCGATAGTATCAATGGGATTTATTGTTGTTTGAGCGGAGCCCAGACTGTACCGGTGCCATACGTATTCCGCTTATGTCACCTAATACGCGACCCGTATACTTCTCACTAGGATGCTCATCAAATCAAGTGCTTAGTAATTAATAATAAAATTGTTAACACTAACACAATGATCACATCGAATGTTTAGTATGCAGTGAAAACCTAGAGGACTAACACTAATGCTATAAATATGTACATAAAATGTTTGATAGGCAAAGAGGGCCATTGTCCGATACTAACATGATAGTCAAATCGACAGTTTAGTACTTAATAATAATAATTGTCAACAATTGTCAATAATCAAATTGAATGTTTAGTATGCAATAAGATTAAATAACAGTCAATAGCACAGTAGTCTTAATTCATACACAACGCGTACTATCGGAGGAATAAACTAACTCGTTCAACGCACAATGTTTATAACGCAAGCAATAATTAAAAGCATGTTGTAGATGTCCCATTCAGAATGCCTAAACTATTGTTGCCGTAAACAAATGTTCATCTCAAGGTCCGATAATTAAAATAAACTAAAACTTGTTTTAATTTCAGAAAGATAAAACAACCGTTCGGCGCATGATGTTCATAAGACGGGACAATAATTAAACTGAATCGTAAATGTTCAATCCAGAAGGCATAAACTATTGTAGCGGTAACCAGTTATTCATCTCGAAGCCGGATAAGAAAAATTAACTGAATTTTTTAATGTCGGATAATAAAATAAATGTTCAAGCGCACAATATTTACAACACCGCCGTTAATAAGGGTTGAACTAAAATTCTTTATAAAATGCTCAGCACTCACTTTGCGCAGACTAGGCCTGTCGTTGCACATGGTCACTGCAAAATGCTTTGTTGTAGGCTTGATGGCTGAAGCACTGGCGCTGCACTGCTTGCATCTAATTGAAGATCCAGGAGTCAAAATTAATCACTATGCACTAAACTAGAAGGTCTAGAAGTTCTCCCTGATTATTTAGTAGGTAAATCGGAATTCCAAGACGATCGAAGCACAACTAACTTTTTGGCTTTTCCATTCTCCTTTTAAACTATTTGTGTGTTGTGTCCAAGAGAGGATACAATGGTTATATGGGCGTAAACCTGTTTGAGCCCTATGCAATAATACGAGATTTTCTGTCGTCGGTGCGACTACCCTTCGTGGGTCGAGAGTGGTCCTTTTCGCGTTCGATTTAATTCTGAAAGATTTTCAGTAATTCTGGTAGGCATTGCCTCCTCGACCTTTACTGCGGAAGCGTATGATACGCCTCCTCTTAGGCGCTGTTCTGCAACCCTTTCTGGAGGACTCACTGAAGGAAGCGCTGACTTCGATGGAGGTTTGGATCTTCTAGGGCACCTCTGGCGGTGTGCCCTCCGTCGCAGTTGGCACACTTTGGCGGTTGCTCGCGGCACTTTGCGCACTAGCCCGTGTGGTGGTCTTCGCCGCATTTAACGCATTTCGGTACCGCGTTGCACCGGCGTTGTGTGTGTCCGAAGACCTTGCACCTATAACACTTTATCACTATTTTTGATCGTTGCGGAGATTTAATATTTATACTGAGTTCTAATATGGTTTTCAGGTTATATATGGCATTCCCTTGGCTGACTCTTCTAACTCCGCATAGATTAATGGCGTTGGTATCTTCTCTGGTCCCCTGTGCATCCTTTCGGTGGATAGCACGAGGAGCCCTTGTCTAATTAGATCTTCTTTTACCTCTTCATTACCTATTTCAGTAGGTAAGCCGCGGATTAGCACCCGTAAGAGTTTTCTTTATTTAGTAGGAAATTGTGGAACGGTAGCTGCCGCTTCTTCAGGTATTTGGTCACTTTTCTGAAACGATCTTCTGTCGATGGTTTTATTCTGATGCCAAGAGACACGTTCTTGGCATTTCTTACACAGGTGTTGATGCTTTGGAGGTCTTGTTGCGATTTTAGCCAACTTTCTTCCATTCGTAGCAATACTGGTCAAATTTGTGGTCTGCTTTGTCTTGTGCGCGCTTCTTCTCTTTCTTTTGCTAGTGGTTCGAACCTATTTGCCGTGGTTATTTTTGCGACAGGTGCTGATTTGGCCTGCCTGGTGGGTTTTCGCTTTTTCCCCTTCTGGGTGGTGAACCCGTCACTGTTTGCGGTTTCGATGACCTCAATAGATGGCTTTCCATTTGGCGAATACGGCATCATATTTACTAAAATTTTTGCGTCGTTTGTTGCGGTGATAGCTTGTCTTGCATCTTCAAGCTCATCTTGGACCTTCCTGAGTCTTTCCATGATTGCTTCTCGGATTTACATCTCGAGTTACTATTGGAAGGGGAGGTTAAGCGAGGCTTGAACTATCCTGACCCACCGTTACTTGTGTAAAAGGGGTCTAAGGCAAGTGCAAGAATTTCGAAATTGTTAACAGTTACAAACACGTCCACACTTTTTGCCTGCTGACGTCGAACTCTCAATTAATTAATTTTTCTAATCTCAATCACGGCCAAAACCGACCGTATGATATTTAACAGAAACCAGCAATAGTACGGAGTGGAAAATTGCAGAGTACGTTTTAAAATGGGAAGTTCAGATTGGTTGTATGACCTCGTATGGTCTAACAGAATAAGCTAATTTCAATTACCAAGTGTTAGTAGTACGTTCGCGAGAGTGTTTATCAGTTGTATTCACAAAGATTACACCCAAGAAAATAATATAAAATTTTCAATAGAACGCTAACAATTTAAGAAGGTTTAATAAGGGTAGGTGTTGACATATATCTCCCGTAGTTAGAACTAGTTAGCACTATAACCTAAACTAATTCTAAATGATAAAAGACTTATAATAAGGTTATATTCTAATATCTAATTTGATTCCTGGTGCAGCCAATTGTTTCCATACAGGAAACGTCGAACAGGAATTCTTCACGAAATTTAATACTATAAGTAAAATTAAACATTGATTTTACTCAAAATGCAGTTTAAAAGTAAAACCCTTTTCGAATAAAAACAACTCCAACAATTGAATTCTTTATTCTAACATTGTATAATTATAATCGTAGTAAATCTGATGTAGCTAGACATAAAGTTTATTTTTAAGGTGTTTACCTCTATCTTATTCAGATTTTGTGTTTATTTTAGATATTTACCTAAAACTAAATGTTTTATTTTTATATTCTTTAGTATGTAACAATTGTATTTAAAAATTGACAATAATTAAGATCAAGTCAAAGCTACAAATCATTATTATTGAAGCTAAACCAATCTGCTTCTGTCACTCCTTTGTAGCAAAAGGTGAATGACTGATTTCCATAAATTAAATTAAAAATAAATCGAATAGAATTAGGAAAGAAGGGCAAGGCAAACAACACAGTTATAAATTTATCAATATGATCATGGCTAATTAAGGTCGAAACGTAAATGTAACTAGAAAATAGGAATTTGACTATATTCTTATAAATATAATAAGACATAATTATCACGTGCTGAGCATTGTTTACCGTTACGTACTTATCAAGTGTTTTATAAAAAATACACATTTTGTTTAATCGAGAAGAAATTATAATTTAATAAGTTAATAATGAATAACACCAACCTATCTATTGTAGAGTTTTGTTAAATTCTTGTATGCGCACATAAAGATTTAAATCAGAATCATTATCTATATCCAACAATTGCTTTGTAAAGTAAATATATTATAGTTTTTATAAATTTTATTGGGCCCATCGTTCGGTGGAAGGTTTCTTTTGTATATTAAATTATGTAAAAGTTAAGTTGATGTGTAACCAATAGTAAAGCGCTGTACTATTTGTTATTAGAGTTTTCATTCGATTTGTATGAGAGATGCTTTGTCTAATTCTGTTATGGCTGTTCTTTGGTTTTCATTGTGTACGAGTATAAAGACATATTAAGAAAGTTTTAAATTGAAGTTCGCATGAACCACAATATTGAAAAATGGTAATGGGACCTTTCTTGCTGCAAAATATTTGTTTAACCTAGCTACACTTTTTGAATTTCCTATACGTTTATATTATTGGAATTCAGGTTAAGATGACCCTATCGACCTCTTTTATCAAGCGTGTTTAACATAAAACAATCACAGCAATAGTTTTATGATAAAACTGACTTATGAGCACGCAATGGCCTTGTTACATATGTAAAACAATTTATTTTTTGCATGCGTAATAAAACAAATTTTGAAAATTTAAAATGTACGCACAATTTTGATACTTTACTAATCAAGCTCCCATTTTTTAAATTACTTTTTTCCTTGTACTTTTCCCAAAAACAATATAATAAGATAACAAATTTCTCGGTTATAGTACGCACTGTCTTAGAGATGGCACTAGTGCATAAAATTCTCCAATATCGCATTATTGCGATATTATAGAATAATTTGGGCGTTAGAAAAAGATTTAGTTCCACAGGCATAAAAATAAAATTTTAATTTAACTGTATGTATGTTTCAAATCACTTTTGGGGTTCCTATTCAAATGCTTTCGAATGATTGCCTATAGTGGCGCAATGTAAAAGATTGGCATAATGTAAAATGGAGTAATTACTTTATTCTTCTATTATGCTATAGACTGCTTCATAAATATCGGCGTATTTAGTAATAAATATAAGTATTTAATAAACGAAAGGGTTTTAGTTGAAAGTTTCACGAAAGACATTTAAAGAGTTACATGCGATTAAATGTAGCTAAATTATTTCTGTGATTGCTTTTAAATTACAAATAGAATGCATTATAATTAGATCGATCTGCAAGGGTTATGTTATCAGCATAAGTTTTGTCTCTTTTTTTTTATTTAGTTATAGAAAAGCTTAACTTTTTAAGTAAGCGAATTTGAAAATTTTGAGCCTAGCTAAAAAAACTCAAAATAAAGCATCTTATGTACCATGCGATCATTTAGATGTCAGTTCCCAGTGGGCTACGAAAAAAATGCATGTATTAGCTTAATCTATTCTCAATAATAATTATCTTGCAAATTGACAGTTTGAATGTATCATATTTTATAGAACGTTTTCGAGAATTTAAACCAAAGAGTTAAATACAACGGTCACCATTTCGTACATTTATTATAAATGTTGTAAATAAATTTCCATTTTAATTTAATAATAAAGTTCCTCGCGCCAAATTTGTTGACATATACGAGGGGTAGTCAATAAATTCGCGGAACAAGGGCGGGAGGCGGGTGAAAAGGTACATTGTGTTAGTTTTGCTTTCCAATATATTCAATATGTTGATCTTCCAATCAACTTATTTATACCGTTATAAAAAATTGTTTTAGCTTTTCCATCAAAATAAACTAAAATTGCAAGTTTGGCCTTATCGTCGCTCGTAAATTTGTTCCCATGAAGCTCCTTTTTGAGATTGGAGAACGAATAATAGACAAAGGGTGCCAAATCTGGGCTGAAGGGTGGTTTAACGTTTGAAAGCTACAATCTTGAGGTGTAGCCATCGCAACGTGACTCCGATGCACTGGCGCGTCGTTGTGCAAAAACAGCACACCTTTTGTTAATTTTCCTCGTCTTTTCGCTTTTAAAGCATCTCTTGGCTGCTTCAGCAAATCAACATAGTAGGCTCCCGTTATTAAAACACGTTAATCTTTGTAATCAATGATCAGGATACCCTCTGTATCCCAAAAAATACTTGCCATTATTTTTCCGGACGATTGTGAGACTTTGAACTCTTTTGGGGGTTGTGGGCCTTTTTTATGCCACTACATAGATTCCTGCTTAGATTCAGGTTCAAAGTGATGAACCTAAGTTTTATTTCCCGTAATAATTCAGCTCAGAATTTCATCTTTGTCGTCTTGGCAGAGATTTAAAAACTCGCGTGCACCCTCAACGCGATGTTGTTTTTGTACTGGTATGATCATTCCGGGTACACATTTTCCACTTGCCTTTGACATGCCAAGATAGAAATAGAGTATATACATATTTAAAATAGTTGTATGGGATACTTCAAGCAGTTCTGAAAGATGTTTCTTCCTTAAAAGGACATCTAATAATACAAGTTTTTCGATTTTTTCTACAATGTCAATCGGTCGATCTGATAGGTGGTCGTCTTCAATCTACCTTCTGCCTTGTTTAAGAAGGTTATGCCACTTATAAATCATGGTTTTACTAGGACACGAGTTCCTGTACACCGACGACATCCCATTCAAAATGGTTTGAAGTGATTTTCCTTGTTTTGTTAGAAATTTTATAACAGCATAAAATTCGGTTACTTCCATTTTCGATATTCTTATCAGCCTTTGGTTTCTTGATCAATAATAACTCAATGAAACTCTCCAAGTACATGAATAAGACGTCGCTGCATAGATACTGCACGCGGCAGTAATACTATCTTCGGATAACCGCCCCATTCTTCGAATTTATTGACCTCCCCTCGTAATTTACAGTTTATGTATTGGCTTTGGTTGGCGTGCGTGTGTATTAGCTACGCTCTACTGCAATATTTCATGCCCTGCCGGGAACTGAAATTTAAACGATCGCATATTACTCCCGGATCAAAAAAAGAATGGACAATCTTTTGGAGAAAAAATTACCTTTTAGTTTGCATTGTTTATTAAACATATTAATATACTGTAATGAAACTAGTTAATTGTTTTAATATCTTTATTTATATTGACTAATAGTAGAATGATTTCCAAACACTTTTTTATTTAAATATTTATTTCACAATACACTAAGAAGAAATGCTTATATTTCCATATATATCTATTTATATCTATGTATATCAATAACTAACAGTACAACATTCTGCTTACAACTAAACTAAGGGAATCTAATCTGCCGTTTATATAGAAACAATAAATTCATGGCAATGTAAATAATAAGAAATTAGTCATAATAATGTAATAATTTGCAATGCCATGACTCATTGCTGACCTCGAATTTAATTGACAGATATCAATTACATCATTTGTTTTATTATAAGGAACATGCTGGATGGTTTCATATATTCCACTAAGTTTTTATTGTTTCTAATGTTTAGTACGCTGCCCTTCTTGAAATATCGGCAGTCCACAGATTTCGCCGTTGGTGGAGTTCCTTTTAGATTCCAACCACACATCAGGATCTTGACACCAGTGTCTCGGAGCATTACCTCCAACATATTATATACCATGCGCCAATTAAGCTGGTCTAGTCCTTAGCCGAGCTTTGGCACGGATAACATTCTACTGGCATCGGCAAACATTTGTTTCCTTACATCTCATAGTGGGATGATGTTTTCGTAATAAGGTAGTAAATACTTCGCATACCTTGGCGATGGCGGCGTAGTAGGTGGCATGCCTTTATAATTTCTGGCTCTTGCTGTTGCATTTGTTCTATGCGACAATACCTCTTTTTAAACCCAACTGCAATGTCACGGGACATTCGAACGTCTTTAGCGACACAATGGGTCAGGGGGTACTCCTCTAGTACATCAAACAGGTTTACGTACTCCTCAGTGGTAACCTTAAATCCAGCTTTATTTTGTCCTGAATTGGTTGACATAAACTCGGTGAATGATTGTTCGCTGTTCTTGACTCCTAATTCTTCTAATTGAACATGATTCGCCCTTTGCTCACATTCTTGTTGCTCCGGTTCTGCATTCCTCCCAGCGTATGGAGCTAACCGATTCGTGTGAACCACTTTGGGCTTTCCTCTAGGTAATTTAAAAATTCGGTAGATTACATCGCTGGTCCTTTTTATCACTTTATACGAAACCTTCCCAAGATTTTTGCAATTTAGGAAATAGTCCTAGTCGTTGTCGCGGCTGATATAACCAGAATATGTCACTTTCCTGAAATCCTATCATTTTGGATCTTACATCATACTGGAATTTTATGCGATAACTGACAATCTGGATGTTATTGCGGACTTTCTCGTGAATAGAATTTAATTTCTTTTGTAGACTTTCGGCATACGCATTTCCAGCAACCTCATCCACTCCATGCTTATTATCAAACTCCAAATCACACGGTAGTCTAATTTCGCACCCAAACAATACTGTAGCTGGGGTTTCTCCTATTGTTTTATGTACAGCTGATCGATATGCTATCTGGAATACATGTACCAGTCTGAATCTCTTTAATGGTCTGTCACAGCTTTTGACAAATATTTTCCAACTCTTTGATTCATCCATTCTACGATTCCATCTAACTGTGGGTGAAGGGCAAATGTTTTGGTTTTGTGTATCTTCAAGAGTTGTCAGAGACTTTGGAACAAGGCTGACTCAAAATTTCTTCATTGGTCTGAATGTAATTCCAAAGGAATCCCAAAACGACTAAACAATATTTTTATCAAGTTCTCTGCGGCTGTAACTGCCTCTTGATTAGGTAGAGCTTATGCTTCAGTGAATTTATTAAAATAATCTATTGCAACCAAAACGTATTTGTTCTCGGCTTCGGTTTCTGGAAATGGACCAGCTATACCGATGGCTACTCTTTCAAGCGGGTTACGCAGATTGTATTGCCGCTTCGGTGCTTTTCGCATCGCCAATGTGCATTCCGAGATGCACATATTACGCATTTTCGGCAACATTACTTAACATCATCCTCTTGCACGTCGTCTAATAAAATCTTTCACGGACCTTTTCCAGAGTTTTGTTTACTCCCATATGCTCTCCCGATGGATCATCATTCAGTTGTCGTAGAATTTTCTCTATTGTCTTTCGTCTTTTACTTCCATCATTTTCTAGGGTTTTTTTTAAAAGACCGTCCTGAACTTGGAAGGAGTTCAATTAAGACCAATATGCTTTACAAATTGAACTAGATGAGGCCACTTCCTCTCAACCTGGTATTTGACCTTCATTCTTCCATTTTAATAGCACCCTTAGGCGTAGGTCGTTTTATTGAACTTGTTTGACATTATCTGGTTTCCAGTAATCGTTATTTAGGGCAGTGCTGTTGACAAGAAGTTCTTCTCCTTTTTACACAATCCGAGTAGAATGCTTGCAATTTTCTGTGCAAGGATGTCTTAATAAAGCGTCAGCATTTCTACGATTTCTTCTGGTACGATATTCAACTTCAAAGTCATACTCTCGTAACCGTTCAATCCATCTCGTTATTTGGCCTTCTGGATTCTTAATTCATAGGAGTCGTTTCAACGTTGCGTAATCAGTTTTTAATAAGATATTTCGTGCGTAAAGGTATTTGTAAAAGTGTTCAAGTACTTGTATCTTGAATTTGCCATAGCATTGCACCGATGCCGGCGAGGCTAGCATCGGTATCTAAGACAAATATTCCCACCATTGTAGGCTAACTGGGTATAGCTATCGTTACCAATGTTCGTTTAAGAGTTTTAAATGATTCCTGGGAGCTATTGTTGCATAAATATGGTTGGTCTTCTTCAGTAAGTTTTGGAAGTGGTTTTTCGATATCTGCAGATCCACGTACAAATCTACGATAGTAAGTGCATAACCCCAATAAGCTTCGCAATTCAGGTTTATCTTTCGGTTGTGGCCGTTATTGAACGGACTGATTTTTTTTGTGTCAGCTGGCACGCGTTTCTTAAAGACCACATGACCCACTTTGTTTTGAAACAAGTTGCACTTTTTCGGACTAAGTAGATGTGCATTCCGTAGTCTTTGAAACACCTCTTCAACATTTTACAGGTGTTCTTGGAAGGTTTTCCCTATAACTGTGACACCTTCCAAGTATACTGAACATGTTTTCCAAGACAACCACCTCAGGATCAACTGAATTAGTCTTTCAAGAGTCGCTGATGCAATGAACAAACCAAAAGGCAATACGGTGAACTGCTAGAGACCAGATCCAATGCAGAATGCCGCAATATTTCCAAGTGTATTGCATTCTTCAAGGCCCATACGATGTTAGGTCGATATTTGGAAAACTAAGCATTGAGGTAGCTCCGTAGGAAAGAATTGCACAGTAAAATTCAGCTAGCGCGTGCACCATGGAATATCATTAAACCTGGAGACCAAGAGGGCTGTGTAAGTCCGGTATTCAATCCTTCGAACTATAGTTCAAAAATTTGTGGACTATGAAGAGGAGAATAAGTATTTTGTTCAAAGAATAACTTAAACTTATTTCTGTAAAACGAGGAAAAGAGGAATATGTTTCGATTCGCGGAGAGAAGAGTTCAAAAATCACAATTTAATAGTGGTGTTGTTCATACGCATAGTTCAAAATACGACTATACAATGCTTGACTAGTGAGATAAATATCACAAACGTCAATCATCGTTAACGAAAATAACCAATAAAATAGTCATAAACAAGAATATTAGTGTCAGTGTAGTTATTACATTATTAATGGTTAGATCTTCCTCTTCAATAGCCAGCCTTTCTCTTTCTCCACAGCAACGGCCATTCCTTCGAGGGCCATTTCTTCTCAGAAGTTACAAATTTCTGTATACAGCATTTGATAAGTACTTTTCGATATGCAAGAGATTTCGAATTTCTATGTAATTTTCTGTAAATGGGTATGATCCGAGCCGGTATTTATAATGGCAAGAACTGAATCTTATTTATATCCGAAGGTTCACAGATTGTATGAATATTCTCAACACGATTGCAAAAGTGGCATTTTAATGCTATAGTTGATGCAAATCAATATCTTGTCTCTCCAATGACCTTCATATTTTTTAATGAGCAGCCCGAATGAGGTGTATAATCTTTAACTAATTTCAAAACCTTAAATATATGCAGTATGTCAATAATTCTCTGACCTTTCAGACACGACTCTTCTTCTTTTGTATTATTTGGCATACATTCCTCTATTTTATAAGAAGCTGAAATTTCTGAAGAATTGCTTATTACTACAGCAGTACTTGTTAAAGTATTTTTTTTTAATAAACTTTCTGGCTAAGCGTATGCTAGTCTTATAATTATTATACAGGGTGTCTTGTCTCAAATATAATGTCTATCCTTTCTCAGAGTAACTAATGGCGCTATATGGGGCATAAAGAAAATAATAGATTCTTGCAACATGTGATGGGAAATAAAAATTAGAGCAGAAAATGTGGTTTAACTTTTTTCTCCATCGCCAGTCATTAGTGAGATATTTCAAATTAAAGATTTTCCATTCTGGCAACATTATATTGAAATAATTTTCATTTTACTGACCCATATCCTGTTACGTAAAAAAATTTGTGCAATAGGGACGATTTATGGTTTATTTAGGTAATAATCTGCAATGAGAGTTTCAAGAAACAGTTAGGGTAAACGTCCGTGGATTTTATTTTGGTAAGTAGCGAAATATCAAAATAATTTAAAATTTCAATTTCTGATTCGTTTTGAAGGATCAAGTTACAGCACAAATTCTACAAAAAATTCCAAAGATAAGTGGGATATACCACAAAATAGAGAAATACATAAAATTTGACAATTTAAATAAATAATAACAACTAATAAATGTTACAGGTTTAGGAAAATGGTTTCATGGCACTCAACTATTTCCGTTAATACAACATGAAATGAGTAGCTTATTGGTAGCGCATATATGAAGATCATAAATTATAAACATTATTGAAGGTTTAATACCGTGCATAACTATGAAAATAGAATACCAATAATTTTTACCGTTAAAACAAAATCTCCTCGTCCCTTTACTTTGATTCAATAAAGCAACGTTTTACGATTTTAAAATTAGCTAGCCTAATTAAACTTCATCAATAACTCAATACACAAGAACTTAAGTTATCTACAATAAATAAATTATGGTCAATTGCGTAATTTCAATTTAAATAATAAACATAATAAATATTATCACCGATTAATTCAATAAAATGGATAAAATTAAACGGGTACAATTTTTAAGACACATTTAGCCTAAGGTAATTGTTTACATAAATACAATGAATACGGTAAAATCGAAAGATCTCTAACTGTAGACGTAAATGTACCAAGCAAACTATTTACGATCACTTGTGAATAGTACTGTAAATATTTCAGAATTCCTATTGTGCTTGATCTGTTTTTATCAATGACAAGTTTCTAGAACTTTAGACGTTGGCACTTCTTCTGCTTAGTAGAATTTACAATTTTATGTATTACAATTTATTAAATTATATCTTAAGCAGTAATTTTATCGAAAAATGGTATTAAATTTTTTGCTCTATATTACAGGAGCTACATTCTGGACAACTCCCGAATAAAAATATTAATTAGTTGCCGACTTCTGTCGCGACAAAGTTTTGACCCTTACTAATTTTGTATCAGGAAAACGGTTAGGTTTTGAACATTTTTTTGTTTGTATTGATGTATCTTATCACGTGTTATAAGTAAAAATACGATATCTTCCTTACACCCTGTATAAAACTCAAATAAGGAAAGATGGAGCTTCTAACCTAATAAAAAAAGTTGTGATTTTATGCGTTTAATTCTCGCCTATTACAGGGTTGCATGGAATTGAAAACGAGTTCAACTAAGCATTGACCCAAGTATAGTAATCTGTACTATAAACACATATTGCATTATAACACATGTTTAATTTAATAAGCACTTAGTACAAACATTATGTAGAATGTGTTTAGCCGAAAAGAAATAGCTATAGTTGGATGTTTTTATTTTTGCTGCTCATAGATGTACAGTTAAAGCTTCGACATACTTAGGAAACTTAACGCTAAATTTATATACATATGTTGGAAAGAGATACTAAATATACAGTTTGTGAGTAACTCCGGAACTAAGTTTAGACGTACTAATTTAATAGTGTAACAGGGAGAGATAACGAGAAGGAGTTAAGTTGCATATCTTTGATTGAGATTAATATGTAACTTCACTTCTTTATTTATTAGTTGGGAAGGTTGCGTGTTAATAACCTAATTAGAATTTTCTTTAAATGCCAAAATGTCTATTCGTCTATTACTATCTTCATTCGATAACCTATCAACCTCTTCAGATATATCCTCTAATCTATACTATGGTCACCAAATACATACAATCTCAAGTATCTAGGATGATACTACCCTACTTCCGATTAGTTAATCATGTGAATTTAGGCTTGCTCGATCTAATTACAGATTACGAAAGTGTAGGTTATGTTCACGATAGAATTTTTGACAAGAGTAGTATATTTTTATTGAACTAGTAGCAATTTGACTTTATTAAAGTAAACACTCATTTTATTTATATTTTTAATCTTAGTTCATACGCATGTGAAGTATGACATCACTGCAAAGGTAAAAAAATCCAACTATATTTAGTTTGTACTAATTATACACTACACATTTGATTTCCATTTCTTAAAATGCAATTTAGGTTTAAAAAGACGACGATTTCAACTTACACTACATTATCACAAAGACTGTTTATAGATTTTGTATAAATTTAAGCTATTTAATCTATTAGCTGTAGACTCATTATTATTTTAAATATGCAGGACTAATGGACGAAAGAAAAAATTTTAAGGAGGAAAAAGCTTTTATTTTGAAATAGTAATTCAATGCATCTACGGATATTCAATAATCATCTACGATATGTGAAATCGTATACGTCACACGCTACAGAGGCTTACAAACGGCCAGTGACTGATTTTTAGATGCAATGGACTAAGCTAGAAAGAGGAGCGGACTTAAAACTTCAACTGCAATTATTTAGAAAACTATCTAATTTAGGTACATGTATATATATCTGCTGTTAACATAATGCTCCTCATTTTTGAGAAGCCTTGTATACATACGCATATAATAACTTTAAATTTATACATGGGTATGTAAAATACCAATCTACGAAAGATGAGTGATGTGAAATGCACATTGGTTTTCATTTTTAACTATTACGTTATACATTTTGTAGTATTCTATAAACAAAAACTTTGCATTTATTCTTTTCTTTCATTTATCGTTATTAAATAACACTAAATTAAAGAAAAAATTAATTCAAAATGGGAAACAATTGTACAATACATAATTTGTTTTTCTTGGAATGGACTGTACCTATTTACTATAATTTATTATATTCCACGAGAAGTTGAAGGTGCATAAGCAAACATGGTAATATGGGACATAATTCTATTTTTAAAAATTTAAAATTTTATTTTTATTAATTACTGATGGTTTCTTTAAATGCTGTTAACGAATAACTATTTTGATTTGGCAAAACTAGTTTGCATTATAGGTATAGCCAATATTAACAAGGTATAAATAAAACTATTTTTCTTCAGATATCTGTAATAATGGATTTTTAGAATACAGAATTCACGTTTCAAAAACCAATTCATTCCAAGAGTGGAAAATAGAATAATGGTTTTCAGTAGTGAATATCTTATAATAATAATTGTTCGTAGTTCAAATTTGTTTAGACAATTTATAGTAATCCTTTTTTGGTCCTACACTGATAGTTCGCTGAATAAACTGGTTTGCTACGGCTATGACAGTGGAAATTGGGGATAGGTTTTGCGATTGCGAGAAGTTTAAGGAAGTTAGAATTCAGGTATTTTTGCGTAGATGTCCTAGAGACAGTAACTAATCGTGAGTAAGGGTAAGAAAGTCGCGCATAAGGGCGCCACTTTACTTTAAATGGTAACTAACGGACTATTCGCAGTTCGGAAGATAAAGAGACTGATCTCTTCTTTTACCTAGGGTTATGTTAATATATACTCATAGTAGCTTAGTCCTTTCTATGCACGTCGCTGGGTTTCACCCTGCATTAGGTAGAATTACGATGGATTACCTAAATTAATTAAGAACTAAAAAAAACGATAACTAACTCCTGTAAGAAAGTATAGGTTATCACATCGTGTCTACATATAATAATAAAATAAGATTGATACTTAAAATTGAATATTATGAACAGTAAAACGTAGGATATATAATTAAGAAATTACAGGTTCTTCCAATTGTAATTAACGGGAGCGATTATGTACTATTTCTAAAGGGGCCCCTGTATTACTAAAATTAGCTAATCTAAAATGAACAAAAGAAGGTGTCCTTAATGATCCTAAATATTATAAAGTATTAAATATACACATACGCTAGGCTTTTAGTTATAGTCTCATCGACTTGTCCGGTAGTTCTATGTGATCATCTGATTGACCCCAGGCGGAATAATTTAGCGAAAGTGGAGATTGACTGGAGCTAATTAGCGAAATTCTATCACTTACTTGGTGATCTGAATATTACGTTATTCTTGGACAAATTGGAGATTACAGATGGCGGTCTTGGATATCTACTTTATCGTATCTTTAATACAACCTTATCAGGATTAACCCTTTTGGTTCCAATTAACAGGAAATTAGAATCTACCCTTTACTATAAATTCGCCCTAGGCGGAAATATATAAATAGGACACTACTTAATCCCTTAAATCGACATACGGGCACTATTAAACTATTCTTTGAATATCCTGACGACACGTACTATCAAATCAACAATTTTACTTGTAATTCCAACTTCTTTCTCCTTGAAATTGAAGGGGTGAAAACCGGAGGGGTCAATGTATATATTCAAACTTATTGGCCTTCAAAGAAAAATTGTTGTATATCTGTTTATTTAACAAAATGCTCCTAATTTTAGTAAACTGTAACTTAGAATTTTAAGCTTTTCATAATTGTTCGTGAAATGGAATTATATTATTTATAAGACTACAAAGCAATTTGACGTACAACTAATATTGCTACTTTACCAATTAGATTTTATTAATACTACACGGAAATATATACCGGATGTTTAAAAATGAACGACCAAAGTCGTCAGATTTTCAAACGCGCTTACAACATCCAACGGGGGACAGATTTTCGTAGAAAATCGATCATGAAAGAGAGCGAAAACAATACAAAAGCAACGCGTAACAGGAAGAAGCCAGAAAGAGCAGCCGTTGTCAAAAAAAAACAAAATACCAAAAAGAAGACTTAAATTCAAATGGCTAAGTCCAAAAAAACAAAACAAAACTGCAAACTAACCTAAGTATTCAACTAAAAATAATGAAAGAACACTAAAGCTAAAGCCTATAAACTAACAGTATCAGACTCCAAGAGTCTAAACAAAAAACAAAAGAATATATCGTTGAATTCTAAACCTAATAAGTAAGCGTTCAACGGATAAATATTAACGTAAGTTTTCTAAAGTGACATAAAAAATCGAAAGTCAGAAATCGTAAAAAAATATTTGTATAGTGAGATAATACCTGTGTATTTCATAAGTAAGTTACAAGGTGGAAGGAAAGGAGCTGTTCAGGATTTGGAAGCACTCCGTTAAGAACACGACCAAGTCCCAGACAGAAGAAAAGGACAGGAGAGAAATCTAGTTTTATTACAAATACCAGGAATCTAACGGACACAATCTAAGAGGGCACGCTGGGTTTCACGCAATTCACCCATTGTTGATCTCCCACAAGGAACACAAATCCAAAAATTCCAAACTAAATGAAGGAAGAGCGAGAGAAAGGGCTAAAAGCGCAGTAAAGAAATACCAAAAATTAAATAAACTAAACGAGCAACGATTTACACAAGTAAAAATGGCACCTTAATCGGTAGGAGAGGATTTTAAGTCTTTGGCGTGCCAAACCTTGGGACACTCTAGAAGAACTGGTAAGTTCGCAAGTTTGATATGATACCTTTTTCAGAATAAGAAATGGACCAAGAAGTTTGGCAGCTAATTTAGCTGTAAAATATTTTGAAGCGTCAGGGAGAACATAATTTTTTCGCCAAACGGTACCTGCTATCGAAAATAGGGTGATGTTTTGCATCATAATATGTCTTATTCTTGTCTGCAACCATTATTAAACGTTGCGTGATATCTTTATGTAGCGCCGTCAAAGGATGTAATTTGTTCAGTAGTGATTGTCTGCTTGCAATGGAAACATTATCACTGTCCTGTACTGTAACGTAGCTCGTTGCGCCAATTTTGTATAACGTCCACAAACTTACGGGGCCTACAAATGCCTGGGGTAGTTTCAGAAGGAGAAAGGGCTAGAAGCTGTACTGACTAGTATGAGATGCGTTATTTGTGTTAAGTTCGAAGTGTTCGGAATGAATTTTATAATCGATTTAGCTAAAATGAACCAATTAACTAATTGAAACAGAATAAGGATATATACAGAGGTTGTTAATGAACAGGAGAGGTTTGGATTTAAACAAAGGGGGTGTTTGCATTCACTCATTAA
>JAHWXV010252032.1:0-12131 GCA_024586415.1 Phrixothrix hirtus | reverse complement strand
TATATATATATATATATATATATATATATATATATATATATATATATATATAGGGCGTAGCAAAATATTCAATGTATTTTGGGGCGGGGAAATCTAACATTGTTCATGTAGTTTCTTCCTAAATTTAAATATTATTGTCACAGTTAAAAATTTAAATTTGTTTTCATGATTTATTTACTGACCGAACTATAAGAACTCAAAAAAAAGGTATGTAAGATTTATATAAATGATAAGTCGTTTATATAAAGTTGTATAATGATCATTTCTTTCGAACATCAAGTTACGAAGTTTAAACCAAACGTTTACTGGAATATAATTCAATTTCCTGAAGTTAGGAATTTCATTTATTAAAAATTTACAACTAGATTTTGTTGTTTTTCAGGTAAAAAGAATTGATAAATAATATAAAAGTAGGTAGGGTGAGATCAAAAAGATAAGGACTAATTTTTGATGTATTTGGTTGCCTTGCCTATTGGTGGAGAAAGTGAGGTTTCCTATCACGTGTAAATAACTATTACGCTTTAATCCATTTATATTGTCTGTTGTAATAATTGAACTAATATAAATTTCGCTGTTATTGTATAATATACTTAAACAAAATGGTGTAGCAGTACTTTGCAGCTAATACCATATACATAACGCCTTGAGTAACTTCTAATCGGAAGGGGGTCCAAGTTCATCTATATAAAAGAAACTATAATACATAGAGAAATACAGGTTATCTTCAGAACTCTGACACGTTTTAAATCTGGTTAAGATTGTTTATCTACCTTTATTTTGATGCATTACATACATAGCTTCGTTTCATAGGTACTTTCTTACTTGTTCACTTTATTGTAAAACTTTATACGCCCTTACTTGCATATTTTACTGCTCAAACTATATATATGGTTGTTAAATAGTGTTCAACCTTTATTCATATTTACCATACATACTCGTGACACAATTGTTGTTAATCCTTATTTATTATACCATATCAACTTTCATGTTATTATTGATGACCTTATTTGGTACACCATTTATTGAAACGAATTTATGAACTTATTTTAAATGTTAGTTCACTTATATGTTAATACCACTCGTGTAATATTTTATTGCTCAAATGATTAGTTTAATTAAAACACTGTAACAGCATGTATATATAAAAACCTTATTTTAACAATATTATTTACAAGTAATCAAATTCGTCTCTATCTTGCTCATCTAGAGGGTACTGACAAAGTAGTTCGCCCAAACCCCCAATAATGGGAGTACGTTTGTTTTGTCAAACAACAAAACGATTTTATCGACAAATATTTCATAACGATGCTCAAAAATGCTTTCCTCGTGCCTTCGTAGGCAGATTATAACGGTTTATTTTTATTTAACCAAAAGGATGTTTAAAATATCTTTAGTCATCACAAGTACTGCATTATTTCAAATGTTAGGTAATTGGATAAAAATTTATTAAATGCTGGTAACAGGTCCGGACTGACGCGACAAACAATTATTTGTCAACATTGATATTTAGTGTAGGGAGGAAAATCTCCCTATAAGGTTACAAGGGCCACAAGACAAACATAGATGTCTACATAAGTATTGAATCAAATTTTTAGCACAATGTTAATGAATACGTTTTTTTCTAATTAACAGAAACATTTTGTAGACAAAAATGCGTTTAAACACCTTGAGTTTTTATAGAATGTATTTTAAATTATTGTATTCTCAATCCAGGGTTAATTTAACTTTTCAGCTTAACCACAAAGAATTCTGTTTAATTTAACAAAACACACGGGTTTTATATCCTTTCACGGCCTTGTCGGAATACAAAGCAAACTAGCTTTTATTTATATTTTATGTTAAAGTGTTATAAATTAGACACATACATATGATACAATTACATA
The DNA here is from genome assembly GCA_024586415.1 of Phrixothrix hirtus. NCBI lineage: Eukaryota > Metazoa > Arthropoda > Insecta > Coleoptera > Phengodidae > Phrixothrix > Phrixothrix hirtus. Next base: position 10,248 of record JAHWXV010252032.1, on the reverse strand, counting down.
ATAATATGCTGGCTACTTTAGCGCCTCCACAGACATTAAATTTGTTTGTGCGAGGATTGCTCTCTTAATGTTGAGCCTATCTAGGAAGCGATGGATGTAGAGTATTATTATAGTATTGAGCATCTACTTTTTGGAGTTTAACTCAAGTGACAACAAGTGAAAATATTACTTGTTTTGAAGACAAGCTTTTTTAAATTAAACAACTTGTGAAAAAATCATGATATTCAATAACGTGGCTTAAGTCGGCAAGAATATTTTAATGAGATGTAGAATATGGTTGTTATTGAGTCATGTTCATTAACTACCGTAAAACACGGGTACAACGAATTTTGTTTTGATCTGAAACATCAACATCGCGAAGGTTGCCTAAAAATTATTGTAACTAAGAAAAACATCAAGATTGTGCCATGTTGATATTCGCACGAGTTAAAGAACCCTGGTCATTTATGTGAAAGTGATCAATACTATCTTGCACAATCATCTACATGTACGTAAGCTTACTGCTCGTTGGATACCACACAATTTATCAGACGTTCACGATGCAGATCGCGCTAAGAGCAAATCCATACACAAACGCTTTCCCCGAGGGTCGTCTAATCTAGTATACAATATTGTCACAGGCGATAAAAATTGGGTATATTTATATGATCGCGAGAAACAGTGAACTGTTTGTGTGTTTCAAATTAATGGACAAGTTACGACCGTAGCACTCGACAATCGATGGATGAACTGTTAACTCCGAATGGCTTGCCCTTCAAAAATTTCGTGAAAGGTGATAGAAAGGAAGGTCCATCTTATGTTGTCGGCGTTGAAAACACTTGTAATTGTTTGAAATAAAACAACTCTTGATTGTTTAAATATTAGGTTTATATAGAGTTTCAGAGCTATTAGAATGCGACGGAATAGTGTTATTGATGAATCGCGTTTCCGTTATGAATAATTCCATTCATTCGTATCTTATCAGGGCAGGAAATCCTTATTACCTTATTTCCTGTGCGTAGTCGAATGAACCGATGTGTAATGGTGACGTAATGAGATTTAAGTACGCATGCGCCAGTAACACTTACATCATGATAATGCTCATGCACATACTGCCGCTATAACATCAGCATATTTAAGTAAGAAAAATGACGAATTTATATCTCATCTAGCATATAATCCCGAGTTAGCGTCTAATGATTTCCATTTATTCCCACAAGTTAAAGATAAATTTCGAGCAATACGTTTTACTTCGGCCGATTAAACTGTCGTTGCTTTTAAAACGATATAAATAACATACCTTCAAAGATGTGGAAAAATGTTTTGAAAACTGGTTCTTACGTATAAGAAAGTAATGGGGAATATTTTGGAAAGTCATAATTTTTTTATAAAATAAAAATGAGTTTTACCCTATAAGGCTCAACATTAAGATAGCAACCCTCGTGTTAAATATGTAGCTTTCCCTAACATTAAATAAAAATGAATACGGATTATATTTTTTGTATGAAGTAAACTAAACTTTTGCAATTCCTTTCAACTGTTATTCCTACTCTAAATACAGTTATAATTAAATCATCGCATGCCAATTATTAAAATTTTAAGAATATAATTATTTCGTCTAGTGACGTCAACAATATCTGTTTATGTTTGATAAGGCTTATCACATCACGGACTTGCTTTATTTACATTTACTGGTCAAGAGCTTGAAGTGTCAGACCTTGAGTTTCGATAAATAATGTATCTAATTATAGAAAAATTAGTTAGATAGTTCTGATCAATTATAAATATTAATTATTACATGATATAATTTAAATATTTATATAAAATAAAACGTCGGAATTGTCAATTATTAGATAAAGACAAAATTTATGTACCATTTAACAATTAATGTTAATAAAAATTATGCTAAAAAGAAATCGAAAATTATATACATTTTTTGTAAAAATAAATAATTACAACATAATTCATATTGGAATATATAAACTAAAAATTAGCTTTAAATGATGGGATTCCGAATTTTGAATACAAAACGAACTTTAGATGTAAACAAATAATTAAAATGAACAGAAATTTGTTTTGAAAATTCAGCAACATGTTACAAAGGAAACGTTAGTTTTAAACAATTTCTTATAACATATATGGCCAGAGAAATGGATTAAGTATCTAAATGCAAGTGCAAAGGGAAGCAGCATTAAATACCATCACATTAGATCAGTCAAGATTAAATTAATTACTAATGTTAAAGGAAATATATAAATTTAAACAGGTGAAGTACAATAATCCAACTAATGGTTGATCAAATTCAAGTTAACAAAATAGAATGCAAGAACTGAATTATTAGATTTTAAGCGGCGAATTATGTTACGTATTTTAGGCAGTAATACCTAATACATCACTACTTAATTCTAAAACACACAAAAACGGCTGAATACTGCAGATAAGTATAACTGATATGGAAGGATTACATGCGACAAAATATAAAGGAACAATATTGCCGAATACGCTTAAAACATTGGGATTCGAAATTAAACGCCTTTTGAAAGGTAATCAATCTAAAAATTCAGCAATCAGAAGAAACATACAAAATAAATTTTACCAGGCGAAAAATAAAGTGGGGCGTTAAAAAACGATATTCAATAATGAATTGAATTGTCCGCTAAACAATTATGCCATCCTCAAGTACTAAATTATTCATGTTAATGAATGTTAAATAGAACTTACAGAACACCTAAAGTTCTGTGAATTAAATCGAGCTTGAATAGGTGTCAGTGAAGGGAGAAATTATTCTAAATAGTCTATTTCCTTCTTAATTTAAAGTAAAAATTTATGATATGAAACAAACATAGTTTAAATGAATTCCAATTTGATTTTCACTATTAATATTTGGCGACAAATCGACAAATCCTTCAATAAAGTTATTAAATGTTTAATTAAAAAACGATTCCCACAATATAGAATACGTGTTTATGCAGTGATCGGTTATATCAATATTTCATGACATGTAAAGTTTTAATTAAGGTTGAATATACTGCTGAATGGAATATAGGCCGTAAATTAATTCAGTTCCATTGAAATGTACTAAATTACCCTTAATTAGCAGTAATTAAATTTCTTATTGAAATGTTTACGCATCATTTAAACCAGAATAATCGATATGCTGCCAAATACGTTTTAAGAAATACTTTAACCTGCTCTTTCCTCATTAATGCGAAGTAGTAAATTTTGTTTAGAAATTATTAAATTTTACATTACCCTGCCGTCGTAATCTTATTTTAGGTAAAATTTTAAATTTAATGAAAACCGCTGCGCGTAAATTTCGAAAGATATGTTATAGGAATATTCCCGGAGAGTTGCTTGGTATCTAGCTAACTACCACGCCCTGCAGCTTAACGATCCTGAAGCCTTCTAGATCTTTTATTCTTGTTTTTATTTAGATTGCAGGAGTTTTAATCTACACACTTAATTATAGACCGCTACTGTTTAGTATTTAATCTTAAATCATCTTACTTCTATTAATTTAATCATTGTTTTTCTTAAATCCTCTCTGCCTTTCATATTTTTCAAATACAGAAAGTCATATAATATCCTTTTCCTGGTAGGCATTTCATACTAACGGTGTCACAAATTTAAATAAATGTACAAATAAACAAGGGGTTCTAATATAATCATACAAAAGCAGATGTTTGATGCATTTTAAGTTATGTTATAATTTCTATCACCGAAATCCTAAAATATGCACTAATGATAGCTTGCACTTAAATGGCAAGTACGCTAAAATAAGTACACTACGTTATGGTACCAAGACATTGATTGAAATTACCATTACCATTCTAATGATTTAAATTTGTTACAACATTACATCTCTAGTAGATTAATACAGCAACTTCGCTACGTACACGCAATAAACAGTAGTACCGTGCTGGTTGTCGATATTCCTGTCGGTCAGAGTAGGTGAGCTATGGGAATTTGAGCCTAACAATACATATATTGTTTAAGGAGGTTCATTTTGCAGAATTTATACGTTTCAAGATCATCTCGATTATTGTTGAAATATATATATATATATATACCGCTATTAATATGCTTTGCATTAGGTATATGGAAGATTCGGGTCCACAAACACATGTATCTTCTTACAGAGATTCTCAGCTTACACAATCTGTACATTTTCAAAGCTCAACGCCAAAATGTAGATGCTAATGTTAGCCATTGTATTAGAGCATTTTAAAATTAGGTATTTTGGCAACTAATCCTAGGCGTCCATCAGTACTGTTTACATATTTCGGTACTTTGCGTCTATCGATATTATATAATTATGTATTTTGAAAATAATTAATTAATACATAAACCTGCTGCAGGATCCGAACTCGCGACGTTCTTGTTGACAGGGAGGCATAAATCCGTAAATGCGATGTAACCACCTGAGTTGTTGAATAACAAGATGTTGCACACTATATGTAAACTCGTTATCCTTACGTCGCAACTTTCCTTTAAATTCAAGTAATGATATATTTTAATAGGTTAATAAAACTTAAGTAGAAGGGTGGAATTATTTATAAGGCCCGATATTATGAAATTTCACCCTTGAGCAATTTGAATTCACCAACACAAACTTTGCTTTCGCTTTACATGCATATATTTATTTTGTTATAAAATTTTGTTCGGGAGTGTGTATTTTCAAATCTTTTTAATCTTAATTTTTATATTATTTATCACAAAACTAGTCATTTTGCATTCTTTTATATAACAATTACCTTTAAGTTACATTTGTACGTAAGTACAAATGCAAATTCAAGATGCAGATGGCTTTGTTACCCAATTCATGAAGTGTTTTTAGTCACTAAACGGCTTATTATTAGACAATTTTAGATACATTTAAAATTCACTATCACTCTACTGTCATAATTTACCATTATGAGGATTTTAATAAAGCAAATTATAGATTTCTTTTAAATTTAAGGTATGCAACATACATGTAATTAAATATCCTAATAATACCGCATTTCCCGCTTTTCTACTTTTAACGCACCTAGCACGCTCGGTATCTGGATACCTAAGGCCGTTTCGACAATTTTGATTAATTATTGTGAACCAGTTAGGTAGGCTAAGTAATAATATGCCATTGATTAGATTTTCAATGGAAAGAAATTATAATTTGCATATAAAATCTTTCTACTGAAGATGTTGGGAATGTAGGACACTTATAGGTAAAGATTAGAAGATTTGACACGCTTTCTGATCCCAATCACGGTATCCCGATAGCTAAGGACTATATTATTTAAACGTTTAGAATTATTTGTAAGTCAGTCTTTGTTCGTTGTATATTTTCTTTCATGGCGCTTACAGATAATCGGTTTTATCCTTATCCTTATCCCTATCCTTATCCTTACCCTTATCCAACATTCTTTATCTATGCATTTAAACATCATTCAATTAAAAACATTGGACTGTACATACATTATTTATTTTAATACCCGTACAGTTTTAAGTTTAAAGACGTACTTATCCTATTAACGAATGGAATAAAACTTTTAGAGTTTTCGAACTACTTTATTAACATAAAACCGCCAGGACAACTTTTATTAAATATTAAGTGCAATTATACTCTTTCAATAATATTATGGCATTAATTTGATTGTTTTAATCAAATTATTATTCTATTATGTTAGGTATTTATGTATAGAAAAATGTTAGGAAATATACATAAACAGCGGCTGTTAATTAAAGTGATCACTTTTCAACAATGCTAATACATTTTTTAAATAAATATTAAGTGTAGTAGTGCTACAAATACACACATACAAGTTTGGTGTCACATTTTTTAATAAAAGGAATCGATCAAGTGGCATTCATAAATTTTATAGGAACAGTAATCAAAGTTTGCTTATAAATAAGTAATGTTACGTTGAAAATAATCTGATAGGGTATACCTGTCTACTATGTAGATAAAATCATATGCTGTATATGTATAAAGTGTGGTGATTAAATTTGTAACAAAGTTCATAATTTTGTTATACATTTTTTTTTTGGAAAAATCATTGAACACGTCGATTTATCTTTCAATAAGACATTTATGAGCGCAAAAATATTGTTTTTAGGCAGATCATGTTCTAGAGCTATAACGTTATCATCATTACTTTTTAATGACATTCCCGGGTTTTTTGTACCGATTTTGATAGGCTTCTGCATTGGTTGAATGACGATGTAAAAAAGTTGGTACCTTACATAGGACTTTATTAAGTTTAGTAATGTCAACATTTGTTCTCAACAAAAATAGCATGTAAAATTAAAAAACAGCCAAACTCATTCATAAAATTTAACACAAATGTTCAAATTTTCTACCGATAACCATTTGACACTGCCCTATTCGCGCATAAACGTTTTGCACTGCACGTTGGATCATGCGTGGGCGATATTTCGTATTTACGTTTGAATTCGCTGTTGTAAATCTTCTAAAGTGTTAGGTCTATGTCCGTAAGTCGTTGATTTGACATGGCCCCGCAAAAAAATCTAAGGAGGTTAAGTCCAGCGATCTCGCATGCCATTCAATTGATCTTCGTCGTCCTATCCATCTATCAGGCCATATCTGATCAATAAACTGAGGTACGTCTGCCCCAAAATGAGGAGGTGTCCCATCTTGTTGAAAGCAGATGCCCTGATGAGGCAAATCGGTGTCGTCATTATTTGGGAAAAGAACTTCGAGAGGTGGAACCAAATCGAATCGTAGGAAATCCAAATATCCGACAAGTCAGATTTCCCTTAAAAAAATTAGCATTCTAGAAGGAGATCTCTTATTGGTCTAACACATACATTAACCTTTTCTCGATCCTGGCTGTGAGACGTTTGGGTCCAATTAGGATTTCCTGTTATCCAATACCTGCAGTTATGACGATTAACAGTTGCGTTTAAGCAAAATGTGGCTTCTTTGGAAAAGATAATGTTATTTAAAAAGATAGAATCCCTATCTCAGCGTAACATACACTTTTCATAAAACTGTAACCACCGATCTGAATCATCTTTATTTAATTCATGTATTAAGCGCATCTTATACGGATGGTTTTTCTCATGTTTAAATAATTTGACTTCCGTCAAATGATCCGTACCATTATTCAATGCTAATTGTCTAGTAGGAGCATGAGAATGTTCTTGAGCTTTCAAGAAAATGTTCAATTTAGTCTCGGGGTTTATGATGGTCAGGTGGGATCCGCGCGGTAAATCCCTTATATTGCCATTTTCTTCAAATTTTGAAACTAATTTACTGACTGTATACCTTACCATTGGGACCCTATCAGGATGGTCTTGGTTAAATAAGTCGCACGCTTCCTGATGGGTGTGTAATCTATCGCCGTATCCAATCATAATTAAAATTTCAATTCGTTCGGATTCTGTTAAATTAGGCATTTTTACCAAAAATCTGAGTAATGTAGGTACAGGTTCGACAGAACTTGATAACTGGTCACTTCAAACCGCAACATTCAAATGTTACAAATTGTTATTTTATAGCGACTTGATAAGGTTCAATAGCGTTTACAATGCACCCGTGTTACGTTTAATAAGTTTTGGAATTTTACATGTTATTTTTGATGAGAACAAATGCTGGAGGGATTAAACCTAATAAAGTGCTTTTCTCAAACCAATTTGTCATGTAATATCCCAACTTTTTTACACCATCTTTCAACCAGTGAAGAAACCTATCAAAACCTGTACAAAAAACCTAGGGTTGTATCTTAAAAGAAGAACATGGTCTATCGGAAATCATTTTTCTGTACTCACAAATGCTTTATTGCAAGATAACATCAACGTGTTCAAGAATTTTTCCAATAAAATATTTATAACAAGGTTATGAATTTTGTTCCAAACTTAATCACCACATTGTATATTTGAATTGTAAGGTAGTTCTCAGATATAAACATTCAGCAGATTATGACATATATTCCTAGTGTGTTATATTTAAAAAATGTAAAATGATCACAATTAAAACAATTTATTTTAAAGACAGAATCAAAATCGTAATTAACAAAAATAAATATGTAACAAGATTGTACCGCCTTACAAGAAATGAATCCAGCGTTATAATGATAAAAGTTTTAAATTTTTAACATTACCTATTAAATTCAAAGAAGAACCAAAAATTTACGTCTAGGGCACAGCCTTTCATAGAAAGTTGATATTTTTTGCCACGTAAAACGAAGCTATCGTTGGATAGCGTACATTTATGACTTAAACAATGAACGATGAACCTTTTGGGGCTACGGTGGACCAGAGAACTAGCCCTGTATCACCTTCATTTTGATTCAGGCATGATATATATTTTTTACGATGTAAACTTTAGCACCGCATACTACGACTTCCCTTTCGATGAGAGAAACCTTTTATTCAAGACCCGAACACTTTTAAAATTTCTGTTAAGGCATCAAAAATTTGTTCAATGTCCTTGCCGAATGCCGTCGCATCACCTTGATGATCATGCTTACCTAAGTTAAAAGGGGCGTGGCTTGCCTTTTGACTCGAAGTGAAACTGTTTTCTGTACTTTTCGGCACTTTTTTATCAGTTTTTGGAGGTGCTCCCTTGGCCACCTCCACATAGGACACTCCCGGCATCGCACCACTGGCTGAAGCACGTGGCGAGCGTCTGTTGTCTCGCGGGGCAGCCTTTGTAGTTGCGGGTGCACCCAAGGTTGCAATTGGCACACCTAACTAGCGTCTCCATAGACTTAACACACTTCTTAGAGAGGTGATCTTCGACGTACTTTACGAACCGCGGTTTCGCGTACCCCTGCTTTTGGCAGCGGCAGTATTGGTTGTTAACTGTTCTTCTTCGCCTTGGTGTCTCCACGTTGACTCTTAAGTGCAGCACCGTACGCACCCGGAAGCTTGTTTTGCCCTCCATCATCTTCTCGAACTTTACAAAGTTGAGCGATCTTTTCTTTCTCCCGGCGCATTCTGCACACGGGTCAAACCGGGATATCTTTGCGCAGGAAGTCCTCCAAGATCTCCTGGTCTGAGAAAACTTCTGGTAGTCCTCGAAGGACTATCTTCAGCGTCTTGTCTCGTTTGAATTTCTGAGTGTGGTATAGAATCATAAAATCTCGTAGGTACTGCGCGTTCCCTTCGTGATCCCCCACACTAGATGACTGGACGCTGATTAGCAATGTCGTGTTCTTTGCATAGGCAATTTTAATCTGCTGTTTTGCGAGATCGCTCACGACGCAGATTCATTTCTCCTTCCATTTGATGACGATCCTCAGAACTTGTCTTCATGGGGTTTCTTCCTGCGGTCCTTGTTGATCCTCAATGACCGCGTTCGGTGTCATTTCTGCTTCAGAGTCAGCTATCTGAAGCTGGTCGTACTTGTTTAGCGCAATGGTTGCTGCCATCTTAGTTGCCGGGGTATCAAATTTTGTTGACGTGGTTTTGCACTTCCACCTCTTCTTGCCCCTGGATTTCGTGAAGTTTGGAGTAAATCCTCGTCCAAAGAGTACTCCTGGTTGGTTAGGAGGTTGCGCGCGACCTTCTTAGTGGTGATCACAGTTATTCGTTCAGAGGTGGGAGTTACCTCCTGGAAAGTGTTTGCGGTGGCGAGGTTGGATCTGCCTTCCTCGATCTTTGTTGTAAAATTAGCTCTGCCTTCCTCCGGTAACTTCTAAAGAAGCCTTTCAGTATTGTCAAAATTGCGTGCTCCAATCGCGCGCTGGAGTCTAGTGTCGACCTCAAAAATTTTCGCGATTATCGCGAGATTTAAGGAATGCGTCACGAAGTTTAATACACACAAAAACGCTCTAACACACTAAGTAGTTTGTATTGCACACGACCTACTGTTACAATATGTAGAAGGGGTCTAAGGTACAGTATAAAAAAGTTCAAAAGGTAAAAGGGTACGGAGCGAAGTGAACCCAACCGTACTTGTCGGAAGACAAGCGAGCAACTTTTTATGTCTTGAAAAATAACAGTAGGAAGATTTATATCGCAATTGAATTAAATTACGGACAAAAAAGGTATTTCTTTTTAGATAGTTCGAACAGAACACCCAATAATAAATGTATTTTAAATAAATCACAAATTAGCATAAGTTTAATATCACCAAATAATTTTGTCATTGTTGCAACAATGAGCCGTTATTTATATCGATTAAGGTAATTGGAATGAAATAATTGTTTTGTACCTTGAATGTGATAAAGGAATTACCCCGGTACACATACTTCATACAATATTATATATATATATATATATATATATATATATATATATATATATATATATATATATATA